>JASAMW010007647.1:0-23789 GCA_030247985.1 Epsilonema sp. ZAB3_2
TCTCACTCTCTTCTGAATCTGCTTGCTTCTCGTCTCTCGATCAATCGACCACGGCCGACCGACGATCTCAGATCGCCACTGATCCGCAGCAAGAAAAGAAGAGTCAAGGGACGATCTTTTTTGCTGGAACGGTGGAAATATCAACTAAAACGTTTTATAGCGTCATGGAATCATCCGTGGTATCGGAGGATGCAGTTCTGAAACGACTGAAATCGCTGGAAGTGACGCAAGAGAGTATTGAGTCGGTGTCTCTTTGGTGTCTCCATCACAAGAAAAGTGGAGATGTAATCTCCAAGGTTTGGCTGGAGCTGTTTATCAGAACAGGCAAGTCCTCGTAGTATGTGCATTTAGGCGTAGCGGCAACGGCTACTATTTAGGCCTGATGTATGAATGCCTATAAATGCAAGTGTATGTACGGATATATGAATCAATACGCAAATACGTACGTGCATTATGTGTTTTTACTGTTGCAGATCTGTCCAAGCAGAGGTTGGCGCTGTTTTACTTTGCGAATGACGTATGTCAGAAAGCGAACAAGAAAAACGAAACGGAATATTTGAGAGAAGTGTTTGCTCCTCGCCTAAGTGAAGCTATTGGAATCGCCAGGTATACATACAGTAAAGTATGCACTGTGCTGGCCGGCATGCATGCATGCCTAAAACAATGTGAGGTCTGAGGAGAGAGGTCAAGTGCATGTACTGAACGTAACTATGTTGCAGAAGCGACGAGCAACTGAAAGGACCGTTGGAAAGAATGATCACGATTTGGGATGAGCGCGCTGTCTTCGATCGCTCCACTATAAATCAGTTCAAAAATCACCTCAGTATGTTGTCATTGCTGCGCATTGAATACCCAGCCAATTTTATTGTTTGTTTTGTGTACTGCAGGTATGACTTTTGATGATAGTTCGGACGTAGAGGAGAGATTTCTGTTGGACTTTGAGGTATGTTCTGGTTTTTGGCCCGACCCCATTTTTACTTGCCGAAATCGGTCACAGCGCTCATCGCAGTCTGTTGCACACTCGCCACAGTGATTGCGACGCAATTCAGTGCTAAAGCTCTTTGAGTCTAGACGACTTCGGCACAAGCAAAATGGGACATATCAAAAATTCATAATTGCTTCTAATTTATTCCGGGATTATTACGGTTTCTTGGTTTTTGTTGTCGATGTTATACGGCGTATCGCAGGTACGTACGCAGCCCTAAATGTTTCAGACGTCTCATTTGATTCACGACTTGGAGAAGTACCAGAAAACAGAGGCGTCTATTGAAAAGGCGCAGGCACTGCTGCATGCCACTCATTTCGATTTTCGTGGCAAGCTCAGAGATTGCTTGAAAGGTAGTGCATCCTACCGTTTATACAGAGGCAACATAGAGAATCGCTTAGCTGTGTTTCACTGAATTAGCAGCAGCTAAGAGTTATGTGGAAGATCGAAGTATGATGGCTACCATAATACTCCAAGTATGTATATACGTGTGTGTATAGTGTGTGCCTTTATTACAGACAGGAAAGAAGGCATCAACGTGGTGCGTGAAGTGGACGATGCGTATCACAAGATGCATCTGTTTGTGAAGGCGTTGGAGCAGCAACTGACGCAGCACCATCGCCTGATCGGTCTGCTGGAGCAAGCGCGTCGCTTCTACGGGCAACAACTGAAAGACGCCACTGTTGTCGCCGATGTAAGGCAGGCAGGTACTCTGCATCCAATTACTGGCCCGCTACAGACGTGTTCCGAGTTTGTTCCGAGCTAGTTCGCTCCGAGTTTTGGAATGACTTTGTTTTGATCCGAAACGAACGTCAATTACTCACACGTCTTCGAATTACAAACTCGGTTGTTCACACGCACGTTCCGAAAAACGGAGCGAGTTCGGAGCGAACTCGGTGATTTTGCATGTTGAAGCATAGCCAGGGCTCCGAATTCGGAGCGAATTCGAAGTTCACGTCTGTAGCTCCCCACTGTTTAGCTTGCTTTGATTGTCGGCTCGCGCATCAAAGAGTTGCAGTGCAAAAACTGTGAACTGTTATATGTGTGAGTATGCTATTTCGATTGTTTGCTGGAATAGGCGTATGAGAAGTTCAAAGCGGGCATACAGAATGTGAAGGATGAAATCGAAGATATGCAGAGGACGGAGACATTTTTGGGCGCCTCTCCGCCACAAGACGCGCCGTCGCCCACGCACGACGACGATCCATGGGCAGAAGGCGTAGAAGCCGGAATTCAGGGTATGTACATCTCTACTGCAGGTTACCAAACACATTCTGTATGTACAGTTCCTTACAGTACCTAGTTCGTACGCTGTTGCAACGTATGGCGCGCGTTAGGCCATTACAGGCACAAATGGGGAGCACATGCCAGAATTCTTTTAGACTTGAAGCGTCCAGGCGCCAGAGATGTGATTGAAGCTAGTGACATGGATCTTGATGAGATAGAACAACAGCAACAACAACAGCAGCAGGCAGCACCCGCCTTACAGGATAACGCTATCACAGGTTTGTTTGCGTGTACGTACATAGTAGACGTGCGTTACGTTTCTTGACCTGATAGCACACGTACAGTTATAGCGGTATCTGTAGTATGTAGTTGTAGTGAACGAGTTCGTTCGTACATTGCAGGCAAAAGCTTCGAGACAAACCAGAGCTTCTTCGGCCAAAGTGGTGGAGTGTTGCAAATGGCCGCCACGGAATCGCTGGGCCCTCGACCGAAAATTGATCCAAGGATTGAGGTACAGTATGCATGCACTGTCACTATACGTACATGATCTATACCTATATGATACAAGAAGCTTGCCGTGCGTATGCCTGAATGCAATTCGTACGTACGTACGGAGGCCCGCTATGTACGTAGTGCATATCGTGGGTTTTCTCGTGGCAGAGAATGCAGCGTTCCGCTCTAATGGAGGGCGGTTACCGAGGCCCCACCGGTGCTCCGCCTCCTCGCCCCGACTTCCATCATCATCCAAGCGGAGCAGCGTGGAACGGCGCCATGCAGCATCCGCCCCCTGGCTGGATTGACCCCGCCGCCCCCGCTTCCGGCCCAATCATTGACCCCACCTCCCCCTCCCCGTCGTCCTTTCAAGGCGGACCACCACCTAGTTTTACGTCGCGTCCTCCGCCTCCTATGCGTCCGCCCGGCCCTTATCATCCGTTAAGAGGCCCGCCTCCCTCCATGCAACCGCCGCCTCATTCAGGGCCCGTCATCACACAGCCGCCGCCTATGGTGAGAGAAGAGCATCCGAGGGAACGAAGAAACTCGCAGCACGACGCCTCAGGAACGGGAGGCGCTCATCAAGGCAATCTCAGGGTTCTGAGTCCGGAAAATAGCACGGCCTCCAGACCTTATCACAAGTTTCGATGACGTATTGCTGTCAATACGGCACATCGACCGCTGAAGTTCAGAAGAAAAGATCACTGTCTTCTTGCATGACACTTGAATGGGATACTGCATGAGAACAATGAGTGCAAGTCGGCGTGGAGAGGTTACATACCCGTTTTGTTGTACGTACAGCACTTGGTGCGATCTTTTGTTTGAGTATATTCTATTATAGCAACATAGGCTACGTTTATTCTTCTACGTGCTCTTTCAGAATTTACGTACTATATCAAGATGTTCTCTTGGTATATTATCAATAAATAATAAAATACGTTTCCGCACCAATTCCAGCAAGCAAGGTACCACCAAGTCAACGATCAAGCTATAATCTTGTTATCACGCTCTACTTTGGATATGATTGAATCAGCTATGTTGTAAAGTAATATCGCTTTGTACAGACAGAGGTGGCGATAAAGTGAATGAAACTTCAGTAGGTCTACCAACCGATAGCTTCATGGTTGGTTGGTACTACTACGCTACGTATTTTTCCCTGCAGATATCTTTATACGGCAGTGCCTACATCTGCCGCACTGTTACTGCTACTCCTGGGATTGGCCGTCAGTTTAGGCGGAAGCAGGGCCTTTTTTGGCGGCGTGCCAACAGCGGGCGGCGCAGACATACGCGCCTGTTCCGTGTGATTGAACGCAGTACTGATCGAAAATGGAGCACTGAGAGACGGATGTCTGACTGCCATTTCAAGCGAAGTCCTTGTGGGAGTGGACGCAGCCGCCGACATTTCCTTCGGCAGACTGTAGTACTCTTGCGCAAGCGGCAGCGCGTCACTGGAATAGGGGAATCCGGATGTAATGGCGTCGGCCGGAAACACGACGGAGGGTCTTCGAGGACGCATGGTGACTCCCGACGTATCGGACGCCGTCGACGGTCGTCGTCCGTCCGCCGTCGTCGCCAATGAGCTGAGGTCGGCGGTGAGGGCGGCGATTTGCGACGCGATCTCGTCCACTCGCAGCTCTTCCTGAATGCGACCGCCTCTCACGTTCTGACAGTGCGGCGTCCAGCGCAGATAGCACTCGCTCCATAACTCCACATCCGCCAGGCAAGCCGACGGCACCAACACGCCTCCTGCCTGCTCGGCTCCATTCAAGTGGAAGCCGTGTTGTTGTTGCTTCGCCAATAGGCGTCGACTGGCGTAGTGTCGATCGAGAAAGAGACTGGCGTATTCCTGACTGAAAAAGCGACGAAGCGGCCAGGCGGAGGCGTGGCCGGCAGAGTGGGAGGAGTGTTCTTCGAGGTCCGCCGGCGCGTTGAAGGCGAAGGTGCGGGTGAAGCCGCAGAGGACGCAGTCCCACACGGAGATGAGGTAGTGCGTGCTGAACTGGAAGGCGCCCGGAAACTGACGCAGCAGCTGACTCACGCAGTCCAGAAACAGCAGAAACACCGGGCTCTGCAATTTCCACCACATACATACTCGACTAGTACATACATTATGCAGAGGATGAGTTTTTTTACGAACGGAAATCGACAACTCCTTGGTCATATTCTACGATAAGGAAGAGCGCCGGAGCGAAACAAATGCCTCGTTCATATTGTTTCCTAGCTCAGCCAATGCATACATAATGTACTGCAACTGCTTGCCACCCCGGCTTCCCTTACTTCCACTTCACAGAAGTTACAGATGCAGTAGTTATACATGCAAGACTATAAGACTGACTAAGACATACTAAGACTATAAGACTGACTACTTATGACTATGCAGGCGTACACATACGTACCATTTGCTCCGGCTCGCGTCCTCCCAGACACAGGCCGTGCAGTCTCAAAGGGAAAGGGTGAGAAAGCGCCAGCCATTCCTTCTGAATGAGTAAGGAAAAGCCGTCCACCGTCCTGTAGTACGCATCCAGACACAGCTGCGACACACTGGACACCACACAAGACAGGTCACGACCGCCATCCCCCTCTGAAAATACACAGGCATGCAGTGCGCTGATCAATCGACCAGTTGCGTTGAACATTTCTGGGTGGTCGCGAGCTAACCCCTCTGATGATCTACACTGATGCTTCCTTTATATTTCCAAACTATGGGAAACCAGGTAAACGCAAATGAACCAGGCAATACGGTAATCGCAATCACCCCAGCGTATTCTTGACCTAGCACCCGTGATTTTCCGTGCAAATGTCCTCGGTGCTGCAGGGTCACCCCAGAATTGTTTCAGCGCAACTGGTGAATATCATGGTATGGTACGATGCACGGTGCAGTATGTCCTCATGATCATCACCGTAAAACGAAGATAAATCCAGTACATACTCTATATGTTTATGGTACCTACCTATTCTACCAGTGCCCATTTATTTATGGTATGCTATGTTCGGACGTAACGTGCATTACCTCTGATGATGACAGAATGATCCTCTTCACTGATTACTCGTACCACATCCTCCGTGTAATGAAGGCACTTGGAGACGAGAGTCAACCAGCCACAGGACTCTAACGCTGACAGCCAGCCGTTGTCCTCACTCCAAAATTGAGCAGCCGTCTCTACAAAACACCCACTCACTCACGCCATGCCATGTGTAGCAGCGCCCAGTATATCCGCCAGTTCAGTTGTGTAGCGTCCCTTTTTAACTGCGCTATTTTTCACTGGAATAAATCGACGAACGCCGACCTTATCAACCACCATGGATCTTTAGACGGATAGAAAAAGGCAATGAAAAGGGCGTGCATCCGCCACGTCTCCTAACAACTCAACTCGCGGATACCGTTACATACAACCCGTCTCGTATGTACAGCACGGCACCATACCTCCAACACATATTTTTCGCAGTCCCGTATAAGCAGCCTGGATTTTATGCCGCGTCACCGCACTCACATCAACAATGTGCGGCCTGCGTTTGGATGGATGCGATGCCATTACGTGCTCTTCCACTCTACACATACAGTATAAAGCCAATTGAGAAAAGGGGAAACATACAGCAATTTGAGTTCACATAGGACAGCTGGCTACACTACTGGCACATACTGAATATCGTCCTCACAGCAACTACTTTATGAGCACTTATGAGCACTAAAAAACGGAGCGCCAGTACCTAAGTGCTCACTTATTAGCACTGGTGCGGCTCTGTTCGGCACAAAAGGCTCATCATAAATGCTCATAAGTGAGCACTTAGGTACTGGCGCCCCATTTTTCAGTGCTCATATGTGCGCATAAAGTAGTTGAGGATATTCAGTAAGGGATAATTACGTACGTTCATGTATTCATGTTCATGTATCCGTGTAGTACCTACCTGTGCCATTGATCTTCTATTGCCTTAGAAAATGTGTTCAAATCGGCGGAGCGAAGCAAAGAGCAACCTGACACGGAGGTCCAGCACCAAGCCTACAAACAACAATTATTACCATGGACGGACGGAGGATAGAAAAATACAGAATACTCACCGGCAATCTTCTTGATTGCCAATTCGTAGAAAATGTCTCCAATTCATGATCCCTTAAGGATTGAGGAACGACAAAGCACGGCGGATAACTGAAACAGCGGTGTGCAGCGTACAGTACCTACCTACAGTTCAGTAATATCAGCAGTAGCTGGAAGGATACACACCTGGGAATAAGCCTGGAATGCGAATTGATACACGTGCATCGCCACCCTCTCACTTCTGCACCTGTCCGTTTCAGTTCACGCATCCAATCCTCTCTAGTTTGAAAGCTTGGCCAATCTGTACAGAAACAGGCAAGAATATAACCGTGTGCATGCTGTTCCCATCCCATAGTATGTAGAGTAGCTGCGAGACAATAGAAGACGGGCGGGCGGATCGATAATGCGTTGGTCATCTCTGTTTGAGCCCCCGCCCCCCCCCCAAGGAGACACCAGAAAAAAAGACCCCCCCCCCCCCCCCTATTCCCGAGTATACATTGCTGAGAGTAGCAGTAATCTAATGTTGGCAAGCTAGCTTTCGCACCATTATTGGCTTGATTCGACTCTTTCATCATAAACAGGCTCTCCAGTTTACTCGGGAAAGCGAAGAAATAGATTTGGTTGGTCAACTGTAAAAAATAAGCAAACACCATCCCCCTCAAACAGCGCGCCTGCACAATACCAGCGATGCGAAGCGTGTAATACAATACGGGCCTTATCTACACAAGCAATATTATGGTCAGGTGTTTTACCTGCACAGCGAACTGGCTGTGTTGAAAATCCAAAGTGAACACGCGGAAATCCTATTAAAAAAAAACAAAAAAAAAACACTGTACAAACAGCAGCAAAACGTCGTACATGCGCTCGATGCATCTCGTTTACGTGCATTTCAATTTAGTAGTCTTACCTTGCAGTGAATTTTCACTTTAGACACATGGTCTAAGGTTGACAGGGAACCTGTGAACGGTTTGTACCTCTTCGACGACTCTGCACACACAAACATGAACAACACTGACAATAACAAGCGCTAAATTGGCATTATGTAAGCCTACAGAAACACAAAAGTGAAGGGAAATCTTTTTTTACCAAATCCGGAGCAGTAAGTGATTTCGAGTACAGAGCACAGGGCTAGCTCGAACTTGTCGTTCAAAATGCGACTTAATCGACACAGCTTTTCTTGCTAGAACACCAAAGAAAACACTTTGTCATTCACGAGCAGTGCTGTACATACGCAAATTAAACAGAAGCACAGAATCCATGATAGCATGTTAGTGCATACTGTACGTGCTAATCGCTAACTTACTGGTTCCTCGGTGAGAGGGACGAAAGAAAGACGAAAGTTGGTGCAAAATAGCTTGCCCAGTATACCACCGGTTTCGTCTTTGTACAGCAGCACTTTCTCACACTGGCTTGCAACCACCTCATCTACATACAGCCAAGAGAGTACAGTAGGAGGCACAGTCGGTATCGGCCCCAACAAATCGGGCAGGGAGCGAAACAAATGATGCAGTACATACGTAGACCTCGACACTTGAAGCAAACGTCTTTCCATAGTACAATACAATGGCTAGAGATTTGCTCTTGAAGGCACAATTCGTGGCAATACAGACGGGAAAGCGCGCAAGTGTAAAGTAGGTACAAGTGCGATTCAACGGCAGAATGGGTTGTTTTCTGTGCTCAGTTGAAAACACAGAATGCCCATTATTTTAGTATGACAAACGCGAAGGAAAACGTACAGACTCGCTTCTCTTGTCTTCGTCAGCAACCGTGCGCGCATGCATTAGCTACTACCTGGCAAAAGAAATGGTAGGTCATCATCCGTCTCGTCCACAGTCTGAAAAGCATTCCATGCATACGCTGCTTCATAACACACATCACAGATTATTACACTAAATTGCGCATACTCGCTGCGTTGAATCCAAGTCCACGTAGGAGCGAAATGACCCATCTGACACACAAGCTGCACTGCCACTAGTACTACTGGTCATTGTATCATCGCTGAATTTTGATGCACGGTGCATTAGCATTACCACCTGAAAAGAACTACTGCCACATTCATTCTGCTTCTTTCTCTCCACGAATGTCATATAGCAAGAATGTATGACTAGAGATATTTTTGGCAAGAACCCTGTTCAAAAACGATCACCTCCATCAAAGAGATGAATTTTCAAAAGTTTACTGATGTATGAACGGATAGATACCAATCGATGTAAAGAGGGACAGAATCGTGCATTGAAAAGCAATAATAGGCCCAAAACAGCACCGCTGAAAAAATGCAAATCAAGGACAGGAGACTAAAACGACAGGAAAGTACGAACAGTATAAAGATAATGTATGTACGTACGTACGTACGTAAAGAATAATGTGCAATAATAACTTGAAAATGCAACCACAAAGGTAAACTGTTCATGCCCAGGGTATGTACACAACAAAAGCCACTTTTACACCTACTGCGAGTGTTGTTTACAACCAGAAAATTGGAAGCATAAAACTGACCGAAGCGATATCAATCTTGTGTATGCTCTGTTCACGACACGCTTAGCCCTAAGTCAACAAATCAACGTGCAAATACACAGAGTGATTCTGGGACTGTAGCTCAATGTTCCTCGTTACAAAACGTAACAGTGGTAGAAGACAATAGACAAGGCACAGAAGTTACGCTTTGATAGCATAGGATATTCTTACGATTCCAAAACAGCTTAAAATATCTACCGGATACAATCGCCACTGCTAATCACAGAACTTGCATCTGTACATCTGCACGATCGAACAACAAGTACCTAATCAGTGCACTATGAATAGCAAGAGCATGCAAAGGCATACAACGTACGCACTAAGGGCGAACAACGAGTACCTGGTTTGGCTACATCAAGAGAATTTTTGCCTTCAGCACTCAAGCAGGCGCCACCTACCAACCCACACCAACACGTATGTATCTACAGCTCTAATAAAGTGAACAATGTGCATACACCACTACAACATACAGTGTATCTGTTTCTGTACTGACCGACCAGGGAAGTCAGCCTGGCTCGACATGTATTAGTGGAAAAGAGGGAAAGGAAAATGCGGATAACCTGTTGCTAGCACTTTTTCCTTGGACAAAGTTTATCGATTCCTACGTTAGGGCTAATTAGTAAGCTGACTTCCGTAGGTCGGTTGGTCAGTACAAAAGCGGTTCTTCTTACTGCACCTTCTCCGATACTTTGTTCAGATAAAGACGATAGCAGCCGCAGCCGTTCTGGTAACAGGGATCCTATGGATCGCCCCCAGCTTCGATATTCTTCAGCTTAAGCAGCATCTGCTTAAAGGTAGGCCTGTCTTCAGGTTTGTATTCCCATGCTTGAGACATGAGTTCAGCAATATCTGAAGGGCAGCCTTCCGGCGCTTCCATACGATATCCTTTCTCAATGTGACGCACCACGTCTTGAATCGGCTATAAGCACAGCAAGAAAGTACAGTACCGCACAATACTGTACCTAATATTTAGGGGCCGCTACCAACCTTTAAGAGCTCACCTTCCATCCACAATATGTAAGTAGAGCGGGGATTGCATAAAGTAGCTGGCTTACTATGCGAGGATAAGGAACCCGTCCGAATGAGTAGATTTCCCATAGCAGCACGCCGAAACTCCACATATCAGAGCGACTTGTGAACTTCTACAACGGAGAAAATAGCATCATAGTCGAGTCGGTCCAATGAGCAAATGCGGAGATTTCCGAAGTGGTGTGTAATTATTGCGTGAAAGGCATGGATGCTATTTTGCGCAAACGCCTTCTCCGCAATTCTCTCTGTGGACCGACAACATATACCAACCTGCCACACACATACTGTAGGTCCCTGCGCAGTCCTTAAATTATGCGTTAGTTGTACGAAACGTACGCTAAATCGCAATGCTTCAGGCGCCGTCCACTTGATGGGGAATTTGCCACTCTTATCGTCTGAGGAGGCGTCCGCGTGTTTTGCGAGGCCCAAGTCGGACACTTTTGCAGTCATGTCATCCGCCAGTAGGACGTTTCTAGCAGCCAGGTCGCGATGCACCATATTGCGAGACTCCAGATAAGCCATACCCTCGCACACGTCACTACAGAACAAAACAAACAATAGTCATGCACATAACACCGTCTGGAAAAGAGAAGGCAAAGTGTGCAGTCTTCCACGCTATCGATCCATAGATAATGCCTAGTGCCAACCTACATTTCGAAGCGCACCACTAGTGCAATACACGCATGGCTGGGAATATGTAAACTCACGGTGAATGCACTGTATGTACGTACATACATACAGTATTGTGTAGAAGAATAGGAAGGGACAACGGTGAGTTGGACCTCACATGACCACGTGATGCGCGCGTTCAGATTAGTAATGTAGTAAAGCGAGCACCTGTAGCGCAATAAAGCATCGATAGCCATGAACTTTTCGGACGAACGTGTCGCTTTCGCTAATCTGAACGTGGCATGAGAATACTATTTTGCGCGTGTGAACAAGTGATAAGCTCAAAACTCACATCAAAACTCGGAAGGTCAAACCCACCGGAATATTACTCATCAAGCCTGTATCGCAGCACTGTCTACCTCAACCTGGCAGTGCTCATTCTTCAAGAAGCAGCATTACTATTTCACCAACCTTACCAAGCGAATGAGATCTGTTGCTTCCTGCTGACTTGGTGTCGACCTCTTGAGCGCAAATAGTCGACCAAGTTCCCATTGGACATGAACTCTGTGACGATGCAAAGATCCTGTCCATCATCCACCACTACACCCAACAGCTGCACCAGATTCTTATGACGCAGGGATGCCATTAACGACGCTTCGCCTTCCAGCGCATCCATCAGTCGCGTTGTGGATTTCTTCAATACTTTGATAGCAACCCGACGAGTCTCGTATGTGCCAACAAACACGTCTACAATCACAATTTCACCGTACTTTCATGCATAAACAAAGCGTTAAATCCCAGTCAGGTACCCTAGCCGGTTATCTTTCTGGATTCTTGATGAAAACACACGCTAGCTTGTGTGCAGCAGTCATGCACGTCTAACTGATTTATAAAATCAACTACAACGTAGCTACTTAGAATATTGCGCACCTGCGAACTCTCCTCTGCCTATGGCGTCGCCAAAATGCAGTTCGTGTCGTCGAATCAGCCACTCCGAGTCTTTTCCTAGCAAAGCCGGCCCATTCTTCTTTCCTTTCTGCTTCTGCTCTACGGCAGGCGCAGGTCCGTCTTTCGTGTAGGGGATCTCCAAACGGTGACATAAGCCATCTGCGTCGTCTTCGTAGTGCTATGAAATAGACAGGAATAACTAAGCATGGCAGCAAATCTGTATTCGTCAGCACAGTACAATAGAAAAAGGTAGGAAACAGCTGTGCTGTTACCTCAACAAGCTGAGGCAGAGTTTGAAAGAATTCTTCGTCGTCACATGTCAGTTGGCTCCCTTTCCTTTGAATTCTACATAACACACAGAAAAGCGACAGTTGTACGTATGTACCGTCTATTACATGTACGCAAGCATTGCAGCAGGAGGCTCATGTGGACGCGGCATGCGTGTACCTGTAATGCTCCACTTTGTTCTGATGTGCAATGCAAAGCGTGTAGTCCCCTGGGAAGTTGGTGGACTCTCGAACGAGGAAAGTGCCGTCAGGCTGATGCAGGAGACGTCGTTCGGTGTCGTCTCGACTCAATGGACCGTGGAACCAAGGCATTCGAATACCAGGCACATCCAGGCGCCGTTTCACGTAGTTGGCCGGGATCATTCCGCTTTTGCCGTCGCTCTTGCGCTTGGCCCGAAACCAATTTGGATCCTACACAATAGGAATTATCACACTAATTTCCTTTCAATAAGGTGAGTGACCCTCACTCTGTATTCGCCTCTTTTACCAAGTACAGGCAGACACAGGTTGGTTCAGGTACCTTGGTAACTTCAATAATGACCAGCACTTGATCCTTAGTGAAAGGCAAATCTTCATCGGAAGTGGCGGAGAAAGGATAGGCTGCCACAACTTCCGTCCCAGGTTCCCAGAGTGTGGCCGCTGGTCCTGTAGCGCGCGCTCTAGGACTACTGGAAGGGAGAGAGGAGGGCGACCTCGCGGACAGACTGCCGCCCCCCAGTTCAGACGGAATCCCCACGTGCAAAGTGCCATTCGAAGACGAAAGAGATGCGCCGCCCGCAGCTAACATTTTTTAGTTGAAAAATGAGCAGATAAACGCGTGAATCAGGTGCTGCCACTGCAGGCATGTAGGAGCTCTGAAACAGCAGACATTATTGCCATTTCAAAACCGTCTAGAAGTTAGTGTGTCCTTGTGTCCCTGTTTCCCTACTGTGTCCCTGCCCCCATATGGTACACACCCGGCGTTACGCTGGAATACAACTTGAACAGTCGCTACAAGGCATTTTGTTTTACAAAATGTAATCAAAGAATGCAAGTTGTGCTTTTTCAAAATAGGCTTTGGACAGGGCTCAGGCTTTAGGCTAAGGCTAAGTTGTATTCCAGCGTAACGCCGAGTGTGTACCATATGGGGGCAGGGACACAGGGACACAGGTACACACTAACTTCTAGACGGTCATTTCAAAGGGCTTATGAGCACTAATTCATAATTACTGCATGGTGGGGTACGTAGCACCAAGAACTGATAACCCAACATGAGAAAGAAGATAATAGTCACAACGGGTACATTGACATGTACGTATGGCTAATTAATGACGATCATTTTGATTGCGCTGCAGTTTAGGTAAAAATAGCGCTTTTTTCTCTAAGTTGTGATCAATGAAAGCAAATAGGTCTTTTCTGCCGCGCTTATTCTTTTCTTTTTCAACTCTGTGTCAGTGTCACATGAACAAATAGGTAGCAGTACTCCAGCACAAAATCAGGTCTCGATCAGGTGAAATGATTGGATGATGGAAAATGTAATGCACTTTGCCTAATTGTTCCGTTTTGATCAACTGGCTCGGTGCCTGTTAAATAACGCCTTTCGCAATTTGGTCGTCGATAATTTTCTGGCTTCACTGCAGCAGGCTTCGGATCTGCCTGCAGTCGCGCTAATAAACGCCGTAAACGACCCTAGCTCAAGCCAAAATTATTTGGCAGATTTTCGAAAGTTTCGTTCATGGGAAAAGAAACTCGGTAGCGCTTTTCCTCTTTGATTAACTATAACTTTTCGAGGAACATGGTCCAAATCTTTTTATCTTTGTCGCTCTCTTTCAAGTCCTCAGTGTACTTTCAAGTGCCGACAAGCGTTCCAAGAGGACAGCTCGCTCTGTTCGCTGTCGACGTAAAGCTGATTTCGCCAGATTTAGCTTCCGCTTTTGACCTATCGTCCACTTCGAAAGCAGCGAACATACAGAACAGAGTCCTGCGTACATGTCACTTACTGCTTTTGGCGGTGTGAGGAACGAAACCGGATGGTACGTAGCCGAAAATCGTGTGACATCAAGAAGAAATTTTCGGCGAGGTGCACTTTCTTTTCAGTGCACAAAAGTTTACCGTAGTAATCATTGCCGAGCAGAAGACAGAAGAGTAACAGCCTCGTTCTCTACAATATTCGGTGCAGGATCGGCCAACGGAATGGTTGGCCACCTCTCTGCCTCTCTCCTCCTCCACATCAGATTTCTTTGATGAAAAGCCGAAAAGTTGGGGACTGCGTAAGCCTCGATTGAAAGCTTCTGGCCATCTTTTCCGACCAAATCCACCAACACCACATGGGCCATCACTTTCACCAGACGTTTCGCCGTCACGAACATCAAATTCAGAATTTGTGGGCGACACAAAATGCGCTCTCGTCTTGCATCATAATCACATTCACACAAGCTTCATTTCCTCTTCACAAATAAAAAAGCCGCAGATAAAATTTATGTATGAGCGCTCTTTTTGATGTTTTTTCCAGACAAGAATGCGACGACAGCGAATATATTGTCGATAACTGCAGCGCAATCAAAATGATCGTCATTAATTAGCCATACGTTGTATGTATTCGAAGTGTGCACATGACTGCCTAGCCTTACAGATTGAACGGAAACATCCGTTCCTCTTCCTTCTCATGTTATTAGGTTATCAGTTGCTAGTAGTACTTACGTAATACACATGACGAAGTGCACCTACATACCTACCTTGTACGTAGAAATATTCTTGGCTGTGATGGCTCTTCTATCGAGACGGAAAGGTTCCCTTTCTTGTCGTAGTCGGGTAGTCCCTCCTCCGTCCTCTCCGACTCCCAACTCGCGCCCCTTCTGTTGGCGCGTTCACCAGACGTCCGTTACATCCGTCCGTCCGTTTGTCAACCCATAAGTGTTCGTTCGTCCGTCCGTTTGTCAACCCATATGAGTTGACGGATGGACGGACGTCCGTTACGGACGTCTGGTGAACGCGCCATGTTTCGTGAAATTGTAGCTTACCTTATGTAGTTCGTCAGCACAGCACGGCTACCGGCCCAGTTTCCGTCCGATTTCAACGAAAATTATCAGAATGATAAACAAACACAAACATCCGTCCAGTGACAGAAGTCTGTGGTCCAGCACTAAAAAAAATCAAGTCACAGCTGAAACTACAACAAAAATGCGGAAATCATATACACATATAAGAGTACGCGTTCGCGGGCCCAGTCAAACAAATAGGCCAACATATCGATCACAAAATAACAGCAATTCCTGCATCATCCATAGCTCAGCTTTATTCTTCTCTTTAGACACAAAATATTTCTATATATCTCTACTTTGCATCACCAGACAGAACACTACCAAAAGTACAGTACATCACAGCTTCGCCTCGCACGCTTTCACCGAAAACATGAAACATGAAGTACACCTAGCCGAAACAAAGAATGGTACGAAAGCTAAAGAAACTATACTCCAAATTCTTTTCAGTACAGCTCGGCTTCAATGTATGTATATTGTATACAGTTGCAACTGCAAGCACGCCATGGGTTCACGACACGACACTACTGTATACTTTCATACCACATACGGACAAGTACAATGACACGGAGCAAAGAGCAATACAGAGCGAAAAACCGTACTTTACACTGCATAAAGAAACATGGAATCGCTATTGAAGTATGTACAGTTTAGCAGTTGAACACTACGTCCAAACTGCAAAAGTTATCGTCTATAACGTACCTACATAAACATGTTACGTGGTAACACAATTTGGATTATATGTAGCCTACATAGATTCTCGAACGAAACTTTTCTGTAACATGCACTGCACTGTAAACTAGTTCCATTCTGACAAGGAAACTCCAGCATTCTGATATCAGATAAAGCTCTCGCTTCTTATTTCCTATGAAAAAGTTTTCTCCTATTCATCCGCTATCTTTACATACCTGTCTTCAAACTAGGACTATGTGCATACTGTACACACACCACGTGTCACCAGGGCTGCCACGGTTTACTTGTATCCATTTGATCTACACGTTGTCGTCTGAAATGTAGGAAAAAATTACGATTGTACAATAATTTCTCCTCCATTGCGCAATACTGTATATGTATCTGGGCTACGGCATTAAATTTGCTTACCATGAAACCACCATCTCGTCTTTTTGGGATTCTTGTTGCAAGTTCTGACGTACAAAGCGTTGTCGGGTGGCCTTTTCTGCAAAACACCAATAAAGCAACACCGTGCCCTATACGAAGCATTCGAGAACGTATGGCTCCCCAGCTCAAATGTAGTTAGGTGGCAACCTTTTCTTTGCAGCTGGAAAGCATGCTGACAATGGAAAGACACACCGACTGTACACTCAGCGCCGGCGTCCAATCATCCGTCAGAATAGAAAGACAAATATGGCCGTTGCTGTACACATGCGGATGGATCGGAATGTTGGTGCCGACGAATACCACCTGGAACATGACATGTCGCAGTTTTTTGCACGGACATGCATGAACAGAATGTACTATGTAGTGAGTATTAGGGCAGCGTGAGGCAAAACCGCCCATGGGGGAAATCCGCCCATATTATGGCGATTTTTTACCCCCATTCAAACATGGATCTCAAACATGTATCTTGAGATGCTTCTTCTCTGTTTCTTCGTTCCTAATAATCAAACTAAACACCCTAGGCTAGATGGAAATAAAACCGCCATAAGGTGGGCGGATTTGCCCCATGGGTGGCTTTGCCTCATGCTATTCTAGTCATTTACGCCCATTCACAAAGAAAAAGAGCAGATTTCCAATGACGTTGAAAAAACAGCACGCAACGACATGCACTTGTCCATGTCCATGCGTTCCGGACGAAAGTTTCCACAATTTCAAAAATATTCGAGTTTTAACCAGCTCCGCAATGCTCTGACCCGCAGGGCCCGCCGCGGGTCGCCCGGAGCCGAATAGAAGCGCTGGCGGAAAAGGAGAAAATTATTGATCCGACCAATGACTGCAGGTGACCCGCAGGGGGCCCGCGGGTCAGATCATTACAGAGCTGGTTAACAACGTGTTGGCAAGCGGTCATACCTCTGGAGAGGTGAAAGGATATTGCTCAGGAAACACAAACTGCAGACGAAAGCGCTCGCCCTCGTACAGGGTGCCCGGCACTCCCTCTACATCCACCAGCCATCTACACAACATCACGTTATGCATACCCAAGTAATGCTTGCACATGCTATGTTATACAATGGAAGTACGTACGTACAGTATGTATGTAATGTACACACATACCACCGATTTACACTACATGACAGAAAGACTAAAAAGCCACGAACTTTCCATTCGAACTTACTGTCTCATGGAAGACGAACACTCTGAATTGAGCTTGACTCCAGCCGGAGGTTCGTTCACAAGTTGCGTCATCTCCTTCTGTAACCGTTTCTGTAGCGGCGAAGACATGACCAGAAAGCAGAACGATCAAAATGCGCAGAGGCTGAGTGTACGTAGAAAGAAGAAGGTAGAAGCACAAACGGGGCTCCCGTTGCTTAGGGTGTTGCGCAAGCTTCCCCAAAAATTGAAGCTAGGGAAGGTGAGTTTATTGAACCAATCGCATCCTGAACAGCTGCTGGTGTGACACCGGGAAAGGACAAAATTTAGGCCCGAGCTAGCTGGACAGTCAGTAAATGTCGTGGCTCCTTGATGATCGATGCGTGTAGAATCAAATCACTTTCCTTTTCTCCATGCGCTCTCTCAAGTCTTCTCGTGACGCCACGATCTGCTTGGCTTCTTTCATTCGTGCGATTCTCCTCACCTTTCGCAACCCATCCGCGTGACCAAGTTCCAAAATTTTGTTACAAAATTATCAGCCACCTTTCACGTACTCCTAGAGCTACTGCTGAGCGCGAGCTTTAGGAGTACGTGCAACTTTGCGTTCCATAGACATCTATGTTTGCGTTCGTTCGAGTGAACAAAGGAAACGCCCTCGATCTCTCAAACTCAACAACTACTCCAACAACAACCACAGCATCACAACTTGTTCAACTAGCTATTTATTATATGTCGAATGCAAACCAGGCTACACTGCAAAGTGACCCACAACCATATAAAATGTCACAAAATCGACCATCTGCCAGATAATGAGAAGTTACAGGTATTTTACTATGTTGGTGCATGTGTGCACGCTTTGAAACTGGAACTTTATTGTTCCTTGACAACAATTCTATGCGAGCCTTGAACGTCGTGCAATTGCAAGGCTTGAAAATGCGCGATGATGGTATTAGGACCAGATCTCCAGGGGCGAAGAGTGACCACAACTTTGGCAGATCCGTATGGAGCCACATCCCTACATGACATATCACAACTGTATTCTCTCAAGGTGGACGCTGCACATGCAAAACTGAAGACAGGATGCGGAATCTTTACCTGCATGCAATTTCTTTGGGAATGAGAATGCCGGGTCCTTCCACGAGGAACTTGCAATTGGTGAGAAAGTTTGGAAGCGGATTGGTCACCCTTAGGTGAACTTGAAAGCTACGGTTGACCACTGGTTCACCTACCACCTACATACATAATAATAGCACGCCACTTGTTCCATGACCTACTAGTACAGTTCCAGAATCGTTTGCATCCACTATACTGCGTCAGTGTAGATAAGATACATATACACAGTAGTACTCACCTCTATTTGTACGCCAGGTTTCAGTAGGCGGCAATCGTCAGTTGCAGTCTGAATGTATCCGGTCTCTCGTACCAGCGTCATCACACTCACCAAAAATGCAGATTGGTCCAACAGTTTGCCCAAGTAATCCTCGCTTGTCACACCCATCTGCACTTTGGCATCTAAAACAGAAGACACTCAACTCAACCCACGTGCCAAGTGCTACTAATGGAATGATGGGTATGTGAGTGAATGCATTCTACATATATCACTAATTTTGTCCTTTCGTGCACAAATTGGCTTTACTTTCCAATGGCGCCAGTTCCACTTCTTTCAGCAGACTCTTCACCGTCCTTCCAGGACGTCCAGTGTACGTAGTAGCAGCCAAACGTAGCGACAAGCGCACCGTTCTAGCTTCTCGAGCCTGATTGGTCAGCCAAACGGTGACGTTGAAGTCCTGGCCAATGATGGCGCGTTCACGAAGATCCAGCTCCATCGTTACGTCGTCCGCGTCGGCGTCACGCTTTTTCTTCAGCGCCTGATAGTCGTACAGAGCCATACTGTGTCCGCTTACCAACGCGTTCATCATTGCCTTGCGTTCTGCGACTGTCACTTAAAAACGAACAATTTATGCTATGCTGACATCATCTTATGTAATGTGCCCAAGCTAGCTTATGTACGTACGTACGACCACGTACTACATACGTACCCTTACAATACTCTACGGTGGTGGTAAGGTGATTACTTACTTTCGAAATGCTTGTAGTCGCTAGTGATATCCATCATGTCTTCGTTCTCCGACAACAATTCCCTTCCAGGACGCTTTGTAACGATCATTCGGCCAATCCTGACATATCAAATCCAACGTGTTGTCCTATTATATTCTTTCCCAACTGCACCTATCTCACAAGTACAGGGTGTCCCACGTAAACCTCCCTAACGATCCAGCCTTATAACTTCCCCATTACAGCAGATATCAAGCTGAAATTTTATCCCCAGAAACCCAAGAATATGCCATACTTTGTGGCAAAATTTAAGCCAGATAGGTCAAGCAGGGATGAAATTACGAGCTTGCAAAGTTGCGACCACGTTTTTCAACATTTTGAAATTAGTGGTGCCACTATTGAGCTCGACAGGCCCTTGAAGGCTGTTATGAGCTGCATATCGCCTGTACTTTTCATTCCTTTGTGTTCTAGACTATGATGACGTTCAGCCATTGTTGTTTTACCATTTTGGATGAGCTGCTTGACCATCCTGAGCAAAAGATTCTAAGCTCAAACCAAGCTCAGTGCGGAAAATGATAAAAACAGGGTCCAAAATTTGCAAGCCTGTAACTTCCTTCGCTGTGGGCCTATCTAGCTCAAATTTTGCCACAAAGTATGGCATATTCTTGGGTTTCTGGGGACAGAATTTTAGCTTGATATCTACTGTAATACGTAGGTTATAAGGCTGGATCGTTAGGGAGGTTTACGTGGGACACCCTGTACGTTCACGATGCAGTGTGTATGTATAGTTGTAGTCTCACTAACTCGTTCTGGCGTATTTCGTTCAGTCGAGCTCTGCGGTGCTTGTCCACCGTCCAGAAGCATTTGTCTGCGTTGACCTCAGCGAAGATGAAGGACGTGTCGTATTTGTAGGAGACTTCGCCCTGTTTGATGGCGCGCAAACTCGCAGGACCAGCACGATACAAACCTGAATTATTTCCGAAGCAGAGAGAACATCACATCTGGCCATACGAATGGACGTGCAGTATGTGCTGTGCATGTACATCAAGCGCCATCACTAACTATTGTTTGTGTTGTACTGTGTAACGTACGTACGTACGTGTACCTATATTGTACCTCTGCTACATAACGTACCTTCGCTCTTTTCCTGTGGCGTAGCATCCACCGCTTGCCAGCCTCCATAGCCAGGTGGCAGATCAGGGCGAGTCATCCAACAATCATTCCATACGTGAAAAGTCCTGGAAAAAAACACTCACTACAGAATATTCACAGTAGGCGTACTGTAGTACGTCGTGTCATGATGATAAAAGAAAATTTTGCGCATTCCACCATACCAAATGCTGTCCAGATTGTACTCCTTGAGAAATTTTCCGTTCTCTTCGGAGAAATGCAGATCCACTGTGCAGGTCGTATCCGTATCATGGGCAGATGAGTAGTTGGTGACCGGACGACAAGGAATCCCCAGACATCTCAGCACTGCAACATCATTTTGGCACCCAATCCCCTCAAACAACTCTTATTATTTTTCAACTAACAGTAGGTAATGTCGTCACGTACCAGTGGTGGAAACTCCTGCAAACACCCAGCACTGTCCATACTTGACCGGTCCATCTCGCAGGTACTGCCGAAGGATGGGAGGCGAGCCGGTCCAGGCCGTGGGTTCCGTGCCGCCGACCACCGATACTTTGTCCCACGAGCCCACGACGACGCCACCTTCGTCCGCCGAGTTAACCACTTGGGCCACTGCGCGACAAACATCGATCGGACTGTCGCGCATACTCAGAGGAAGACGAGACTGGTCCAGCACGGACATGGCCGCTTCCAGCATGCCCTCCTCGAACTGAAACGAAGACCGATACCAGTGTTGAGTGGGTACGGTACACACACACACAGGTACATTCGTAAGCTTACTTTACACATGTACAGTACGTGCAGTGAGAAGTGAATGCTAGCCAAGCCGGCCAGCCGTGAATTACTTGTCCGTATGCCCAAACGCATGGCTGTATGGCGTTGTGCGTTCCTCTCCATATCTTCCCGGTGTCGTTCAGTACATACTCTTGTCTGCCTTCAATATCTTCCAAGTAGGTGCCATCCTCTGCAAATCAAAAATTCGGCAATAATAAAACGTTTTTCGGTCCAAAGCCAAAACGATTTCCGTGGGTTAGGTAGTAGCGTAGTAGTAAAGCACAAGCGACTTTCCCTTGTTGACCTCTGTTCCACGGATTGAACAGTATGAATATGCCGTAGACCGGCCACACAGATTCGTGAGTGGAGTGTTCGTCGTTTGGCGTGGCTCGGATCTTCAAATTCCAGGAGCCAATTGGCGTGCTGGGCGGAGATTTCAGACGGATGTCAAGCCGAGATTCCTGCCTCTTTACGTCCAACACCGACCAACCACTGAAGTGCCAGCGTCTCCCATCCAAATCCAGTTCCACCTTTGTACGTTTCGATTCCAGTGGAAGGCTACCTGAATCGAAAAAAAGGAAGATAATGTACTTGATAATATGTAGATAGTATTCCAGACACTAGATTAGAATCTAATCATTAGATACGCTGTCCGGTAGTGAAGTAGTGAAATCAGGTGATACTGTAAGCTCTAGTGATGTCAGTCGGTCGGTACACAACACATACACTTTGCATTATTTATGCCGGTGAACACCAACGTTATTAGAGATGCGAAGACAAGAGAGTAAACGGGTGCGGTATCAGCGTTTTGGCCTCCCCCAATTTTTCAGGCTTTCTCTCTTGTTCTCGGATCTCTTATAGAGTACTTACAGTACTGTACAGCCACGCTTTGGACCACCATCAGTCCTGCGTTACCGTTACATTCATGTCAAGCCAACATACCGAGTTCAAAGATCAAGGTGAGGCGATGATAAGCTGGATCATAGTCCTGATAGAAGCAGAGGCTGATCTCGAAGTCTTGGCCTCGTCTGATGACCAGGTGCGGGTTCCTGGTTTTTTGCGTCACCTCATACTGCTCTGTGTGATGTGTCGTAGTGTTCTGTTCGACGTTCAGGCTGACCCATTTTAATTCCAATTTTCTGCCGCCGTGGTATCTTTCCGGACTTCTGCTGCTCATACGTGCAGGCGATCGCGACGTAGAATTGTGACGATTGTCGGTGTGATCATTCGTTCTTGGTTGCACGTCTGACGATGGAAAACGAACGGCTCCGGGCGCTAAATAGCGAATCGGAATATTTCGAATCATTGCTGCCGTATATCTGATGGCACCCAACCGTGTAATATGGGAGAAGCTTAGAAAGTTCTGGTCACGCGCATTTCAAAAGATGAGATTGGGAACGACAAATTGAAAAACCGCACATAACCAAAGAAGCAAAATCGTTTAGGGCACAGTTTTTGCACAGGACATACTGGTAGTATCTCGATCTCCATTTCAGCAATAACGCATGCCTATGGTTTTTTTTGTTTGGATTGGACAGTGAACGAGATAGGTAGGTATAGATAGGTACAACTTTTCAACTGCCTCTACAAGTTTATGCGCGCTGCATACAAATGTGTAAAATGTCCACAACGCAGCAGCAACAGGGCGCGTAAATACCTCACCAGTTTTGCTGATTTGACACTACTCAGGTGTTCACACGATAAAATCACTGTTTCCAAAACGCAACGCTCTGAAAGGCACGCACTGGCGTCTTCTAGTCTGCCTGTATGGCTGTGAAAACCAGCTTGTCAGTGCGGTAAAATTCGTTCTCGTCTTCATCAAAACTGGGCGGTCCAGGACATTTTTCAACTCCGCCAACAATACGTACAGTATGTACAGTGGGCCCGCATTTACGGTTGCATATACCCATACCACCCACCTGCCGAATTCATCGTGCAAAGGCAAATAAAAAAAGGCAAAACTCTTACGAATTGCTTCCTCCTCGTTCAAGTTTCCTTCTGTCGCAGTGTCCACCTCCTCTGCTCCAGCGGCTTGATCCTGAGGCTGACGCTCATTTCCCTCCGCCTCCTCTGCACCATGCAGCCCATCTCTCAGCTGGGAGACGAAGCTATTCTGCAGGAGAGCGGACCAGAGTTGTTCCGGACGCTGCGGCTTCTCTAGCACCCCGTCAATCATTCTTCTGCCGTCCACAGTGTAGGTGACTTGTCTAGCGAACACATCCATCGTCCGAACGTTGGTGGGAGTGACCGGGCTGACCGGTGCATTCCTCCCGCCATCACTCGCGTTGTTTTCACCATCAGCGTTGACGTTGATCGTCGTGCCGTACACTGACCTTCGCGATGGCCGAGCGGCCATGTACACGGGTAAATTGACCGGATGAATCATTTGACAGCTGCCACTTGCGATCAAATCAGTATC
>JASAMW010007650.1:0-19670 GCA_030247985.1 Epsilonema sp. ZAB3_2
TCCTCACCTCATATCCTTCAAAGAACTGGCAGAGTTCCTCCAACGTGATCCTTGGAGGCAGTCCGTGAACGGCCACCACACAGCCCGGCTGACCGATGCTGATCAGCACCCCCGGATCGATGGCCTGCTGCGGTTCATCCGGAGGCGGAGCAAGAGCCGCTTGTTGCTGCGCCAACGCCGCATCTTTGTTTTGATCCCAGTCGGAGGATGGCGGCTTCGTCCCAGACGCAGAAGAGTGATGGCGCCCACTGGAGCCACTTGCTTTATTGGAGGAGGAGGAAGAAGAAGATTGCTCCTGCTTGATTTTCGACTGCTGAAAACAAAGTTGTTGGTGGCACGACACTCTCCTTTAAAAATGTGGGAGCGATGGCATAATAAATATGTACCTACAGTACGTACAGCTGTGGGACAACAAAAGAATATACTATGTACAGTACATACTGTACCCCTCTTTCGCCTCCAGCTTTTGCATCCTTGGCCGCGGGTTGAATGCTGTTGGCAGCGGACAACGAGGGTTGAGGCCGAGAGAAGGAGAAGTCGGATTTGAACTGCATCGCCACCGCTTCCTGCATCGTTTCTCGCGAGCAAAGCCGAACGCTGACCGACTGAGAGCCCATGTACTGCTTGTCCTGCCTGAGTGCCTTCTCCGCGTCAATCGGCGACACCTGAAAAAAGCAAGTTTCAAGCAGAGTTTCTTTTCCGTGTGCATGACGTACAGTACCTACGAACGTAAAGATACCCAAATCAAGTTATGCACGTAGATGGATACTCAATGTCAATACTCAGAAGAGTCAACATGAAAGTACCCAGTAAAAAAACATGACACATTATAATTTCGTGCATGTGCGCAGCAGCATCAATCTTACCAGTTCAACGTAGGCGGTTCCCGTAGGTTCCTTCATGAGACGAATGCCATTGGACGCAATACGACAGCCGTCCAATAAGGCCGCGATATCCCTCTCGACAATCGTATGCGGCATTCCCTGTATGAATACGCAGTGCTCCTTGGGCAGAGGCGGACTCGGCACTCTTCCACCGCCACCGCGACTCGTACGCCCTCTCGCGGAAGACGAGGAAGCAGGACTGCGATCTCGACTGTCTCGACGACTGTCGCGGTGATCCCGATCCCGATCTCGACTTCGAGATCTACTGGGTCGAGAAGCACGGGTGCTGCCTCTGCTGTGATGTCTGTCGCTGCTTCTGAAAAACACGTGAACAGCTAGCCCTTTTTGTGTATAGGTACTGTAGTTTCAGGAAAGATAAACATTCCGAACACTAAAGTTTTGCAGCTAAGTATTTCAAAGTTCGTGGCAATGCAGCTGGGGAAAGTACCCGGTGCATAGCCCCCCAATGCATAGCCCCATAAATGGAACCCCATTTTTTGACCATTTCATTTCATTCGAGGCCATGCATTGCCATGGCTAATCCATATACGTCTCGAATAGTCATGTGGCCCCGCGCACGTTACGTACCTGCTAGGCGGTTCCTGTCTGCTCACTGCGGCTTCCATCTGCTCCACTGTAGCCCTGCGCGCATACACAGGTCTTCCCGCGATATTATTCTGCAGTCTCAAACAGTCCTCCAGGTCCAAATGAGAAGCGAACTCAATGTACCATCTAAAGCAAAATTGAGAAAAACAAACATCGTGGCGGGTATTGTCATTGTGGACCAGCAAAGTCTTCTTAAAGACAATAATATTTGTCTGAGGAGTCCCAAATAGTACCCATAAGCGCTATTATTACGAGAAATCCTTTTGCGCGAGTTTGGGAAATCGTACTATCTTGAGCAAAATTCGCCTCCGCGCCTGTTGTAGGACTGTAAACCGTAGAAAACTTAAAAACTATCGTATTAGGCTTGTACCTACCGCAACAGCAAAATAGGCCCAGTCTCCCTACTTTCTCCTACCTGTCCGAAGGGGTTCCGTCTCGAGCGTGTGCTTTTCGCATGGAGACGGGCCGCAGATGGCCGAGGAATTCCACTATGTCCGGCATATCCGCCTTGTATGGCACATTCTTCAACTCCACAATGAAGTTGCCGGACTGCCTTTGCTGTATCGGTTCAGTGTTGAAACCACCGCCGCCGCCACTCTGCGTGAACTGCGGGACAGCTGGTCGGAATTCGCCATCTCTGAATTCGAACGGAGCCGGCAACTTGCGATGCGCCGCTTCCAGCTGAAACAGCGCAAGTCTTCGAAAAGCGCTTGTCACGTACAGCGTACTTATGGCAATAGCGTCCGAGGTCAGTTGTGTACGCAAACAAGTTCTGCGTATATAAGGCGAGTTGAGTTAGCCACCTGTCCTTGGACCGGCACGTGGTCGTGTGCCTATAAGTACAGCGGTGTGACAGGGCAGCGAGCGGAATCGATTCCCCTATGCCTCAGATTGGACCGGCACGTGGTCGTGTGCCTATCATTCCACAACTGTGACCGAGGGTAGAGGGTTTGATTCCCACACGGAAAGGCACATACCGTACGTATACATGTGTACAATCAAGCGGGATACCTGACTTCCAATCACCGCCCTTCGTTTTTCTGCGCCATCAGCGGCGTTTTCGAACTCCTGTCGAGTGCAGGGTCGAATGCGGATTCCCTTGTCCCCGTTTCGCTCCAGAGCCTTGCGACAATCAGTCGGATTGACGAAGCGGATGTAAGCCAAACCCAAATTGTTGCCACTGTTGTCGAATATCATCTTCACCGTGTCTTTTCCTGCAAACCAAGTGTGCTATTACTCTACATTCAAAAATCATATATCCTACAGTACATACGTGGGTACTACGTAGCTAAAAATACACACGGTACAAATGCGGCAACACTGCATATGCAAAAGCAGCACACAGTCATACTACGTACGTACTTATGTACATTACATACAAAGTACATAGCCTTACTGTACGTAGTACGTATGTACATCATCTACCAAGTACACGGTATTCATATTTTACCAATTAGGTTCAAAGGAGCAAAGAACTCCTTCAGCGTATTGTATCGATGCAGCTCCTTGGGCAAACGATTAGCCACCGCATAACAGTCAATCTCCGGATCCAGTTGTGACGTCATTCCTCTGGGTCCACCCATCTGCATTGGTGCGGATGGGCCCCGCTGCTGCAGCATCATATGCAGTGGTGGGCCAGCGGGAGGCTGCAGCAAGCCACCACCAGTCCCTCCTGGACCCTGCATACCCCTGACACTGGCCATGGGTTCTGGAACCGGAGGTAGTTGCCTTACTGGTTCAGTTGCAGCAACCGATGCTCCCATAGCTCCAGCTCCAGGAAGGGGCAAATTGCCAGCTGCAGCCGCTGCAGCAAAACTGGCCATAATTTGTGGCGGTAGTATTCCCCCCGCAGGAAGAGGAGGAGGAGGAATGAAGCCGGCGGTGTTGGCGGGAACCCGAGATGCTTCCTCTTGTGGCTTTGTTCGGTCATCAAAGTCCACCACTGCTGAAGCTGCGGGTGTGGCCAGAAGCGGCGCGCGACCCTGGCGAGCGAAGGGTCTAGGAGGCGGAACCACGGGCTCTGCTGCAGCATTTGCTCTCTGCAGAGCGAAACCGGCACCTGCAGCTTCTGTTCCTTGCTGCTGGAACCCTGCACCTCCTCCTTCTCTCTCCATCCCTGCGGGACCAAACGCGGGATGAATCTCTCTTTCCAGGGTCCTATGCGGATGCAGCTCGCCTCCTCTGTCAAAGCCGCCACGAGGCATATCTCCAGCAATGCCCCTACTAAGCCCGTCTCGACCTCTGTCTCCGTCTCCGAAGCCTGGAAAGCCAGAATGGCCCCCTCTGGTATCTGCATCTTGCCGGCCAGACGAAGGTGGAAAACCACGCCACGGTTCATCTCTGCCTCGGTTTTCATGCTGGGGTGGGCCGCCGCGGCTGTAACGGTCCTGGTCTCGATCTCGATGATAAGACTGATCCTGCTCTCCGTGTCCATCACGATCCAGAGGGCCATGGCCATAGTCTCCTCTGGGCAAAGGTCCTCTCTGATCAAATGGAGAGGCACTTGGATAATCGTCCATAGATGGACCACCCAACCCTTCAACAAAAGCTAGAGATTAGGGTTACTCTTTGAAAACGCAACATAGCTTCCAACGAAGGATGAACAAGTGGGGTACGTATTACAAGTTAATGATGGATGATCATTTGTAAATAAGTACGATCAATCATTATCCACGAATGACATGCATGCATGCATTAGCTGGTCCATGACGCTTCATGGCCATGACCCGTCGCGTTTGGCAAAACGCCCAGCCTATTTTATTTCCCTCCGAATGTCAAGAGCTTCATGGTATGCTCACATTGGCGGCAAGTTTATGCACCGTGCGCCGGGCGCAGCTTTATGCAAATTTATTTTCGGACTAGCGTACGCTGTTTGTTCTTTCCAGAAGCTCATGCTGCCGGATACATCGTTCGTTGAGCGTACGGCGGTGGCCGGTATGTGAGCATACCACTATAGATGGTAATAGGGTACTGTGGGGTAAACCCGGACACCTAGTTGTATATCTCAGCAACCATACGACCGATTGAGACAAGTATTCTACCAATCGATTCCTTGAGCTCTCCTCTTTCTGAAGCGGCAAGTTCAAAAAAGCTAGGTGTCAGGTTTTACCCATTATTACCCTATAATACTGTTGTATATACACAAACCTGGAATTGCGCCATGTGTTTCGCTCCTGCCTGCCGCTCGACGCCCCTGCTGATTCTCCATAAATGCTCCACCGCGATGGAAGTTGGACTCGGACGACGGTGCCATCCAAGGCTGCTGCTGTTGAGCTTGGAAACGCGGTAGATCGTAGTCTCCGCCTCTATTATCGCGATGGTTCGCCTTCGCGTAGTCTCCACCACCACTGGAACGACTGTTGTACACCGTTTGCGGATGAGGCTCGTAGTCCGTGGTTGGGGCGCGCCTTCAAAATAAGTAGGGTACCATGGGGTAAACCTGGACACCTAGTATATCTCAGCAACCATAAGGCCTATTGAGACAAATATTCTACCAATCGATTCCTTGAACTCTACTCTTTCAAATGAGCTACCAGGTTTATCATTTGCTGAAGCGGCAAGTTCAGAAAAGCTTAGGTGTCCGGGTTTACCCCATAGTACCCTACCATCTACCATACTAATCTGAACAAACTTTTACGTTGTGCTGTTGGGTTGGACAGTGCGGGGTAGGGGACAAAGGAAAGTCAGGCAACTCCGTTCAATTTCAATTAGCTGAGGCGAATCAGCGAAACTACATGCAACCGTCAGAAGAGAGATTTTTGGACAAGGCTGCTCGCACACCAGCTCATATACTAAGCCAGCGGGGTGGTTTCGATGGCGTTGAGTAGGCGTACAAGCATAAAAATTATACGAGGGACTTGCCCCAAGGTTCATCTTTTCGATCATGTGCATGCATGCGACCGCAGAAGCTTTTCCTTGCTGTAGCAAAAAGGGTCGAAAAGGGCGACGAGCCTCATTTTTCTCTTCAACCAATGCTCGGGACGGGTCAACCGCTAATCCGGTTGGCCAATTGCAATAGCGGTTGGACCGACGCGCCGTCAGAGACCAGGCAGAATATCGGTGGCAGCGTCAGTTACACATACGTACGTACGTACTAGTTCCACAGCGACCACCGGAAAATCGGATAGCAGCGTCATGCCGCGTTCACCAGACGTCCGTAACGGACGGACGGACGAACGAACACATACGGGCTGACGAACGGACGAACGTCAGTTACGGACGCCTGGGTGAACGTGCCATCAGTTGCACATACGTACTACAGGTTCGATAGCGAAGAACAGCATTCTCTCGCGCGCGGCGCTCCAACCGCTATTGCTGTTGGCCAAACGGAAGAGCGGTTGACTCGTACCGATGAACATTGGTTGAAGAGAAAAATGAGGTGCGTAACCTTCACCCTTTTTTCGACCCATATTGCTACAGGAAGGAAAAGCTTCTGCAGTCGCATGCACATGATCGAAAAAAAGAATCTTGGGGCAACTCGCTCGTCGGGTATATTGTTATGCTTGTTTTGACGAGTTGCACTAAAGACTTTTGGGACGACGAAATCGCGACGAGGTCGCCACCACCCTGCTACTCCCTAACCAACCAGCTAAGCGTGCGAGCAGCCTAAAATTAGCACCCCGCTACAACCAAAGAGACGCTACTTTGCGTGCTATTGCTATCAATCAAACCAAGCGGGGTGGAGCTGGCACGTCCGAAATCACCCATCAAAACCCAATACTCATTTCTACAGGGTGTCCCACATAGACCTACCCAACGATCCAGCCTTATAGGCTGTCAAGGTCAATAGCAGCACCACCGATTTCAAAATGTTGAAAAACGTGGTCACAAATTTGCAATCTCGTAATTTCATCCCTAAGTAATCTGGCTACAACAATAAATGGTAATATTCTTGGGTTTCTGGGAACAAATTTCAGCTTGATATCTACCCTATCAACTGTAGTACGGAAGTTATACCGCTGGATCGTTGGGTAGGTCTACGTGGGACTGCCTGTACAAAAGTGCAAGGAACGCAATGCTGCAACTGACCTATCAAATCCTCCTGCGCCGGGTTGATCGAAGATTGGCGGTTTGTCCCTGCTCATCCAACTGGTATCAGTGGGCTGATTGAAGGCTGCTGCTGCAGCTGGATAAGAGCTGTAACCCGACACAGCTCCGCCTCCTCCACCGCGTCCGGGTAGGCCCGCGAGAGGCGGGGACGCCTCCCTTCCCCTGGGTGCGCTTCCTACTGGCGACATCCTCCTCAGGGAGACTGGCGATCTGGAGCGACTTCTGGAGCTACGACTGGAGGGAGTGGCTGGAGCGACTGCAGCAGCTGCAGACGACGACAGGTCGCCCCTCGCTTTCTCGATTACTTTTTGCATTTCCATGCGCGAGCTCAACAACAGCTTGACGCGGCTGTCTTTCAGCCGACGCCCGTCCATGCGCATGGCCTGGCGAGCGTCCTCGTCCGTGCTGAACGCGATAAACGCGTCCCCGTCGCGGCCGCCCACGATGTGGACGCCGCCTTCCGGGATGCTCAGGTCTTGAAAGAACTCGCGAATGTCCGCTGCGTTGGCAGACCACGGTAACTTTTGTAAGCGAATAATCACGGACATGCTTGCAGCTAGTGCTTTTCGTTTTGTCTCCTTTGGATCAATAGTGAAAAGGTGAGATGAAGCGCAGCGATGAGAAGACTGAAAATCGACGAAATTTATCTGCACTTTACGTAAATCATAGCAGCACGTGGGTAAGACTTCTTTATATGTACGTATGACCCGTCAAAAGCAATGGGTGCTTTATGGCCCACATCGGAAACATGCGCTGGGCGTAAAGTTCGGCACATATTTCGTAACTTCAAAGCGAAGACGAGCATGTTGCTGCGAAGCTGCAACCGGTGCTGGGCTTTAGATAAACGAACGCGACCGATCTACCGAAAGAATGCACGCATAGTACTATAATCTTCATTGTAGTGGGAAGTTTCGCATGAAAGAAAACCGTCGGACGTTTCGCATTTTCTGCTTGAAAGCCAAGCTTAGCTATTGTAGGTATTGCTATTGCTCAGCTACTGTAAAGTACCTATAGTATACTGTAGCAATTACCTATTGCTCAAACTTGTACTTTATGATCCGCCACTTGGGATCATTACATATTACGTCACCAGCTGATGGCTGCTGGCAGGGGTACCCCCCCCCCCCCACACACACCATCACCACTACATCACTTTTCATTGCCGCCGAGCCCCGTACATGCATACATACGTACATCATCCCTGCAGCCGCAGCCCCTCCCTCACCGTCACCATGACATCACTGTTCGGCAGTCGGAGGGAGGACCCCATCCCCCTAGCGGTGACGTAATATGGAAATGACCCCTTTATTCGATTATAGAGCTGAATTGGCCCCAAACAGAGTAGTAGCTCTAGAGATCAGCAATCTTACTGTAGGAACAAGAAAAAGAAAAGGTGTACGTATTGATGAAGACTCTTCTGCTAGGGGTACCAAGGATTTGGAGTAACAGGATGGGTAGCTCTGAAGAAAATCCCGCAAACGAAGTTGCTGTCAAATTATGCTGCATTTAGCCGAGCGACTGCGAAACAGGGCGAAGTCGTGGGTCGGGGGTCCCATACAAACAAATACTTGAAATCGATCAAAGATTTTTGGGACGAAAAAATTTTCCGAAAATGACGTCATTTCCCAGAGATCCAGGCTATTTTCAGCCAAAGAGGCCAAAAAAGGGCAAATCCAGCATCTTCATGGGCCTATATCTCGTCAACGACGTTGAGGCAGAAAGTTGCTGCCATACTGAAACCTACCCGCAAATATCCCCTCTTTCACCCCGTACCACTGGCAGACTGCTAGTTAAGGCTTAACGCGTTTATTGAACCATATCTTTTCTTTATCAAAAAATTCCCCAACCTTAAATTTATTTTTCCTTTGATATCAGACCACCATTAGATGCGCCTGATCAAGCTGATTCCGAATGTGCCACTGGCGTCTGCAAAATTTGCATAATTTAAGGAGTTATGGGCCTCCAAAGTGCCCCTACTTTCCAAAAATCGCGATTTTTAGCGTTTCTAAATTCATAAGGGGTTATATTTTTAAACAACTTTTTCTGACCTAATTTTATGTGTAGAATCCGAATTTGAACTTGATTTTTTCATTTTCCCACATTTAAGGCCGTATTTTTGCCATTTTATACTTTTGCAGACTTCAAATCGTGAAAGTAAGGCCTTAAATGTGGGAAAATGGAAAAATCCTGTTCAAATTCGGATTCTACACATAAAATTAGGTCAGAAAAAGTTGTTTAAAAATATAACCCCTTATGAATTTAGAAACGCTAAAAATCGCGATTTTTGGAAAGTAGGGGCACTTTGGAGGCCCATAACTCCTTAAATTATGCAAATTTTGCAGACGCCAGTGGCATATTCGGAATCAGCTTGATCAGGCGCATCTAATGGTGGTCTGATATCAAAGGAAAAATAAATTTAAGGTTGGCGAATTTTTTGATAAAGAAAAGATATGGTTCAATAAACGCGTTAAGCCTTAACTAGCAGTCTGCCAGTGGTACGGGGTGAAAGAGGGGATATTTGCGGGTAGGTTTCAGTATGGCAGCAACTTTCTGCCTCAACGTCGTTGACGAGATATAGGCCCATGAAGATGCTGGATTTGCCCTTTTTTGGCCTCTTTGGCTGAAAATAGCCTGGATCTCTGGGAAATGACGTCATTTTCGGAAAATTTTTTCGTCCCAAAAATCTTTGATCGATTTCAAGTATTTGTTTGTATGGGACCCCCGACCCACGACTTCGCCCTGTTTCGCAGTCGCTCGGCTAAATGCAGCATAATTTGACAGCAACTTCGTTTACGGAATTTTCTTCAGAGCTACCCATCCTGTTACTCCAAATCCTTGGGGGTACCATCAAAACCAATAAAAAGTTTTGCATTGAAAACAAGGCATAAATATTTCCCGCTTTTACTAAAGCTCGCGGTGCAAAACCAAAAAAGCAATAGATTGCGAAACGTGAAAGGAATTCTCAGAGCCAGAGCTCTTTCTTTCTCCACATTATTACTTTCAGCGCATCCCATTTTATTCCTATTTCAGTTTCGCAAACTATTGCTTTTTTGGTTTTGCACCGCGAGCTTTAGTAAAAGCGGGAAATATCCATGCCTTGTTTTCAATGCAATACTTTTTATTGGTTTTCTGGGGTAGAACGTGCTACACATGGTACAGAAGAAAGAAAGCATGTCAACAATCTATGGTACATATGAATTATTGTATGAAAATTCTGCACGTTTAGTTTGTTGCGCAGCCAAAGTGGTTCTGACCTTGTTGTCTGTCTGTCTGTAGTAGCCTACCTACTACTTCATATGTAGTATGTACTGTACACTGTAGGCACTGAATGATTGTTCCACGTTCCTTCATACGTTCGATTATTATAGGTTCATAGACTGAATGAATTCGCGATGGACCATACTGAGAGCAGAAGTGCAAATCTCTAGAGTGCTGACTGCTGATTGATGATAGTACTTTTACTAGTGATTGATAGTAGCCTACTTAACTTTGTACAAATTCATGAAAGCGGACAAATTCATCACTATAAATCAAATAAGCCGTGCTGGTCTGTTTCGTTGCAAGAAGTCTAACGAATGAAGGACAAAGCCCAGATACCTTCGGAGCTGAAGGAGCCACAAAAACCTTCGTTTGAGATGTGATGTGCGTTTTGCAGCATTTTTTATGCTCTATCTAATGATGTGTGTGGCCTTACCCGAATTTTCCGCGCAAAGTTCCCCTTTAACACATACCTGACAAAGTGAAAAATTCCCATGTAAAGTACCACTGTATTCGTTGCCAACAAACCGACAGCTCCGCTACTTGTTGACAACAATGACGGGATGGTGCGGTATTTGAATTCGGTATAATTTCAATTAAAATTGGAAAATATACTGCTAAAAGTACGCTCGGTGTGTCCAACAACAAGTAATATGTAATTTCACTGAATGCAAACATAAATTCATACATACATATGAACATACGCACGCACTATAGAACAGATTCATTCATTGTCGTTGCGAACGGTTGAAGTTCAATAGGTTGCTCATTGATGCCATAGCGTTCAGTTCGGCCCCCAAAATCCAACAAAACGAGAAAAAATCCAAATAAATCAACAGCTGGCATTTTCCATCATATACAATACACAACCAAATTGCTTCTTCGAAATAAATGTAAAAAATATTTCCAGTAGCTCGGGTAGTGCGGGGTAATTCGGGTCACACTATATTCTGTTCGGGTCTCTGTTCTCTATGTTTCTATTAGAGGCAGGCGATAGGTGAATCAGGGAAAAGCTGTGCAACCTTCAAGCGCATGAATTACCCCTACCCCGAATTATCCCGCACTTTTGTACTTTCTCACTATCCAAAATTTTGGTATTTTTTCAGACTAGCTACCCAACTAAACTAGCCCATTAGCCAGCCATGGTCCGTCTTACGTTTGGTCGAGGGGCCACAAAAACCGCAGAACTGAGCAAAAACGGGGAAAAGGGCAAAGAAGACGTCAAACTTCCAGACGTGCAACCGATTACCGAACATGTGGATGCAGTGGAGGGGGACGGGGGCAAATCCGGTCCTTTCGGCATTCGAAATTACCTGCATCTATTCTATCAGACGCCAACAGTGGAAGAGGTCGAGGTAAGGAAGAGTTACTATTATACGGATAGGTAGGTATCTTCTAAAATACTGTAAAATGAGAAAACCCCGAATCCAACCACCTATATTTAGGGTGTATGTGGCCATCATTACACGACCGGACTAGGGGCTTGCTTTTGGCGTTTCGATATGGTTTCGCGCAAATAGTGATTCGTTAGAAACAGGAATAGGGCTTAGAGTAAACAAATAAAGAAACCTAAATAGATAAATAAATAAATAAATAAATAAATAAATAAATAAATAAATAAATAAATAATCCCAGGGTACCTAGGGGGTAAACCCGGATACGGGGGTAAACTCGGAAACCTTGTATATCTCAGCAACCATACGACCGATTGAGACAAGTATTCTACCAATCGATTCCTTGATCTCTCCTCTTTCAAATGAGCTCCATATGTTCATCCATTTGCTGAAGCGGCAAGTTCAGAAAAGCTTAGGTGTCCGGGTTTACCCCATAGCACCCTGACCCTACATAAATAAATAAATAAGCAAGCCAACATAATAGTTTCTTTCTTTCTCTCTACAGGGCGGACAAGGCTGGCTTCTGTTACCGTCGCCGGTGGCTCGGCGGCGTCGTTGCTTCTACGTGTGTCGAGCCTGCACGGTGGTCGGGCTGGCACTTCTGATGATCGGTGCAGCCTGCATCGCCATCGGCTACGCCTGGCCAAAGAACGACTGGCAACAGACCATCATTCGACTCAACATTCACAGCGTAAGTAGGGGGTACTCAGACATCGGCACGGTATTTGGGGTGGGGGTATGCAATTTTGGGGATCTCAATAGTAAGGCTGTGAGGTTTCGGGTAAGTATGTACTGTATGTACGTAGTTTTTCCAATATATGGGAGCGGGGTTACGTGAGGGGGTGGGTGGGGGTGTGCTATACCCCCAACTGACCCCAGGCCGACGTCTGCACAGTGTACTGTACGTATTGGAAGAACTCTGCCTGTAGTATTTGACAAAAGGAAAAATGGCCTAATGTTTCAAGAAATGCATAAATAAATGACCTACTTTCGTGGTAAGATTGATATGAAGAGAAGAGTGTTGACAAACATAAAACTGCTTACTTCCACAACGTTTCGATTCACAAACTTGAATCGTCATCAGATGGCAAGGAATCATCTGCTTTTACGATTGGTCTAATCCCATCTCACATTGTTATCATGAATTAACTTACTACCGGCCAGCAAGAATTTTTTCGAAATTTTTTTTTCGAAATTTTTTTCCCAAACCCTTGCTTGCATTCGCAGTAAAAAAAATCACATCCTGTATGGACTCTATTGCTCTTCATATATTTTCAGGATGTGAACGGGGCATACATCGATCGCGGCAGCGTGATCAAGCTGTTCGAGGACCCCGCGTGGCCGTGGAAATTGGCCGGCTTGGCCGTGTTCACACTGGGTGGACTGCTGCTATCGATTAGTCTGTTGGTCCCGCTGTTCATGGGCTGTTTCAGTGTGGAAAGCGGATTCGGAAGTCCCACGGTCACGAGTGGAGTTGGCCAGGAGCCGCCAATCAGGATTTACCCCACGCGAAGAGGTATGTACTGTGCTGTATGTAAATGTAGGGTACTTTGGGGTAAAACCGGCCATGGGGATAAACCCGGCCACCTGTTCATTGAACTGGCTGTTTCAGCGAATGATGCACCAAATAGCTCATTTGAAACAGGATTTATCTCCCGCGAAAAGGTATCACATACTAGCAGGTATGTGGGGTACTATGGGGTAATCCTGGCCATAAGCTAAACCCGGCCACAATAGCTCACTTTGAATTTGCCTGTTCAGCAAATGATGAACATGGTACTATGGCAGCTCATTTGAAAGAGGAGAGTTCGAAAAATCAATTGGTAGAATACTTGTCTCAATCGGTCATATGGTTGCTGAGATAAACTAGGTGTCCGGGTTACTATATAGGTGTCCGGGTTTACCCCACAGTACCCTACCTACTCAAACATATCCCCCCAACCCCCCAACACAACTTTCCCTTCCTTTCCTAGATTCTTGCGGACTCAAAAGTCCTGTGGAGAGCAAAGTTCCTGTGATGGAAGCGATCGCCAAAGTTCAACCAGACGCGGAGGAAGGCGAGGGAAGAGTGAAAGGAGAAAAATTAGAAGCCGTCGAGAAAGAAGCGGAGTTGAAAAAATGAACGAGAAAATTGTGGAAGAAAAAACAGAGCATTTTAGGGGGAAAAGACAGTACAACAAGCAGCTAAAGGCATGGGTCTGGTCTGGTCTACCAATTAATGTAACAAGTGGAAGGTGTGTTTTCGTTAGTAAAGTGGCCTCCAAGTCAAAGAGTTGGACTTTGGCCCCCAAGCGAAGAGGCGGTGAAAGTAAAGCACATTACATGGATTTCGATAAGGTCACATCTTTGTTTGCGTTGCGTGTCCACAGCGAAAAAGGCGGTGAAAATTTTAGATAGGGCCATAGTCACTGTGTAAAAACACAAAAACAAATACTTCTGTAAAAAGTTAGTCAGATATGTCATTCATTGTCAACCAGAAAGCTTTGCGCCATGCTGTTTTTCTCGCCTTATCCAAACCAACCGTACGTACTGTTTCCCAAAAAAACTCAGCAAAAGGGTAAAAAACTTGACGAAAACAGTACCTAATTCAGTACTGACGCCCAGTATCGCCGCATGGGGGCCCAAAGCCTGACTCTTTAGCGTGGAGGCCACTTTATACTTTTATAGTTGGATTTAAGAGGTGCAAAGAATGGGCGAATAAAATCGGAAATCCACGTGTATTCTACGCTGGTACACTCTAAAACTGGCCGATTCATCATTCCCTTTATCCGTCGCAACTAAACATGCCCCCACGTACAAACTCAGTAGTGGTCAGGACATAGAACCATGTGACCAAGAATTCATAAAGGTATCAACCCTAGGCAGGTCACAGGTAAATATCACACGAATGCCTTTGGTTCTTGCCACTTTTATGACTTCTTGATCACCGGATTATGAACAATTACTACCTAGGGCACTGTGGGGTAAATCCGGCAATGCGAGAATCCGGCCACCTAAGTTTCAAGGCTGCATCAACATTCAGTGGATCAATTGAGATAAATTTTCCGTCAATCGATTCCTTGAACCTTCCTCTTTCAAAGGGGATATTAATTTGGTTCTTTGCTGAAAGAGCATGTTCACAGCTTTGTTGGCCGGGTTTACCCCATGGTCGGGTTTACCCTACATTACCTCGTCTCAGTTGTGCCAATTGACTCGGATCCAGGGAATAGCCCAAATCCTTCAATTCAGCTAGAATTTCCTCATCCGTAAATGCGCTACTGCTGCTTATCTGCTGTGGGGCAGATGATAGGCCGACTTCCGGATAACTCGAACTTGATGATGACATAATTTAACGGCCGTCGACTCCGCTGCTTATTGAAGACTGAAAACACGTACGTTCCCTTATGCATCACTTGAAACATTAGCCGATTTTCCACAATAACAATACTGGCATAGCCACCAGGAATTTCTCAGTGAGAAGGCAACCATTTCAAGCCATAGGCAGGTAAACAGCTTTACTTTTAAAACAGTAACAAAACCTGTATCACAGTTTTAAAAATCTTGCACAATGTCTTTCGTAGAAAGAAGCAACAGCACAGAAGTTTCGATTCATATGTGAATCAAGCTTTATCCAGACGCTTTTTGCCTCCTTTTCCATCCAAATTGCCTCAAAATCGGCCTAAGCGCTTCAAGATTCACAGGAGGCATGTACGAACCAATACGCCTCCTATTCCACCATTGACCCGCTTTTGCTTCAGCGCTACCAAGTTGGGTAAACTCGTAAAGATAATGCTCCAATCTGACGTATCTAAAAAACACAACAATGAAAGGGTGAACGCACGGCAGTAGCAGAAAAGATAGCAGGTCATAGATGGGCAGACCTTCAGAGCTCGGTGTCCTAGGGTACGGGTGAGGTACGATATGGTACGACATGGCCGGCTCGCCGTAGGTGAGCCAAACCGGGGGTCTGGGGGCGGGCAGCCCCCAGCCGGGGGTCCAGGGGGCGAAGCCCCCTGGGGGGGGTCCAGGGGGCGGAGTCCCCTGGTCCCGCCGAAGGCGAAAAATTTTTTTCTAGGTACCTTAAAACCTCTATTTAAAGTGGTCTCTAAAAAGTTGGTACACTAAAAAACTTTTATAATACATGACACATTCAAGCAACACCATTGCTAATGCTCCAAGCAAACATACGTAGGCTGCAATGGCTGCATTATCATGGTATGGATCATCCTATTCTAAGCATCTGTTCTAAACAAGAAAGGAAAATGAGATGAAGTAAGTATAAGTATTCTTATCCTGATTCCTGGAAGGGTATGGTGGACATGGTGCATGACCTAGCTGCAGCAGAATCCAAGGTAAGATGCGCAAATATTCTTTGCATGATTATGAGGTCACAGAGCTTGTCATACTTCTAGCAATGAACTTGCTCAGTGTTTTCATCATATCCTCACAAAGAGAGCTGGAAAGGTAACTGTTAGCACATTTACTCTCAATGGTTTCTTGCTCTTCTTCATGATCAGCATAAACTTCATGATCTCTTCCATTTTGTCTTGCCAAATTTTGGATGATAAAGATGCAAATGTTGCACTAAACAGTGCCACGACTGTTTATTGGCATTAATTCTTTTTCTTTCACTTTAGGGTTGTGTGTGCCATCATAACTGTGATCACTTCCTTTGAGATGACGAGCCAGCTGTTGCAGCAGTGTTGGGTTGAGAGGAAGAGAATTCACCTTGCGTGTGTTCTGCTCCTTGTGTAGGTGTTGCAGACATTGCTTAGAAGTGCAGAAGGAAAGGCTCAGTACTTTACTGCCAACTCTGCAACACCATTGTTAGAACCTCGATTGGCCAATTTCAGTGCAGCAACATCCATTCTGCTCTCATACTGGCAAATGAAAACTGTTTATTTTTCTTTACTTTGCACATTGACTAAACTGTGTTATCAAAAAAATGATCAACCTACATGTGGTTCCAATTCACATCAATGCTTAACCTACAAATGGTTCCCATTCAGAGGGAGAGGTCTCCCATTCAACTGCTAACCCAAAATTCTTGCTCTCTTCCTCCTACATGTGCCCCAAAAATTTTTCTCTTCTGCACACACCTCCAAAAAAATTTCTTCCCACTATGGACTACCCCAAAAAATTTTACGACATGCCCGCAAAGCAGGCTACGACATGACGACATGCCCCCTGGGAGCGGTGTCTTTTTGGACACCTCCAGACACGTCTGCCCATCTATGTAGCAGGTTGTTGTCGAAATTTACCCATGGCACCATCGTAGCTCAGTGGTTCAGTGGGCAACTAACGAGAGCCGGGTTCGAATCCCGCCATACCTGCTCAATTACAGTATGTGCTTACTTTGGCGGAGCTTCATCAAGGAATGGATTATGCTGGATCAACTTCGAAACGTCTTCGTCGTTTTGCAACATTTTCGCGACCAAATGAATGAGCCACGGATTATGCTGGTAGTTCTACAAGAAGCAGTAAAAGGTAAATAGGGCAAAGTAGGATTATACGATACACACATCCTTTCACCAACTCGTAAATACGACGTACATAAGTGGAGTGTGGACGGGACGGACATAGCGGTAAGCTAGCGAAACGAGTACAGCAGAAACAGCAAAAAACCCATACGGAACTATAGTAGGGTACTATGGGGTAAACCCGACCAAGGGAAAATCCGGTCCCTTAATGGAGTGCGTATCTCAGCAACCGATGGACCGATTGAGTCAAGCATGATACCAAACGATTCCTTGAACTCTCCTCTTTCAAATGAGCTACTATTTATTTGGTTCAGAAAAGCAGCAAGTTGAAAGAAGCCGATGTAACCGGGTTCACCCCACAGTACCATACAGCAGAAGAGCAAAACCACAAAATGCAGACGTACGTGTGGTTGATCGGTGCGGAAACAGTGCCACAGGTCGGTTCAAAAGAAACTTATTTACCCCATGTTACCCTACCCTACCTGAAAGGCAGCGAACCACATGAGCCAATCCAGTCTGTAATGATACGGCGAGATGTAGCAGGGTCTTCTGGTAATATTACCCGGTTTACACTTGAACTCGTACTCCAGCCACACCGCGTCTTTCGCTTCAGGGTTGTCGGCTAACGTTCCTTGCATGATCACTTCCGTTCTCTCTTTCGTTACGCTGTACACAAACAAGCAGTAGGTAAGTAGGGTACTGTGGGGTAAACCCGGACACCTAGGCATTTCTGAACTTGCCGCTTCAGCAAATGATGAACATGGTAACTCAGTTGAAAGAGAAGAGTTCAATCAAGGAATCGATTGCTGGTAGAATACTTGTTTCAATCTGTCCTATGGTTGCTGAGATGTACTAGGTGGTCCGGGTTTACCCCGCAGTACCCTACTAATAGCTGCAGAAACGATATCAAAATCGAGGGTTTCTGGCACCTTCGCTGCAGCATATTTGTTATTTATAGTACAAATTATAATTCTAGGACCCATGTATTATTTATCTCGAGAACTACGCGACGTAGAGCAAAGCGGTCAAAACTTCCACGGATAACTTTAGCTCGCCTCTCCAATAAAAAAAACCGTTTGTCTCCAGCTGCTCTCAGTGTCGAGATCTCGCCGAATTCCTTCAGCACTGAAATCGTGTCACCTTTCGGCAGACGCTAAACCACGCAAACCACGACACCCTACGACCCTGTACGCCCGATGCGCATTTTCATCGTCTTCATCACGTATGCTTATTTCTGCCATTTTGATTTTTCGGGAGTTTGCGAGGTTTAGAATTGCCCAGTGGTCCACGCCCGATTTGGCGATTTTAGTACTGAAGAAATTTGGCGAGATCTCGACACACAGAGCAGCTGGAGACAAACGGTTTTTTTTATTGGAGAGGCGAGCTAAAGTTATCCGTGGAAGTTTTGACCGCTTTGCTCTACGTCGCGTAGTTCTCGAGATAAATAATACATGGGTCCTAGAATTATAATTTGTACTTTAGTACAATTTGCATACAGGTTTTGGATATTTCCCGGCTACAAATTGGCGTGGACACCTTGAAGTATGGTCCTTGGTAATAATGTAAGTTGTGTCAACCTAGAGTTGGCAAGAGGCTAACCTTCCAAATGCGCCGTATGTATTCAGAATTCTCAACGGCTCAAAACTTGTGTTCATCATTTGGCGTCTTGAGAGCAAATTTTGGACCACCGGAATACTCAAATAGGCCAACAGTGCAGCGAGGCTGAGATTGCATACTTGGCGAATGTAGTAACCTGTAACAAACCTGTGAAACATCATCGATACGAGTTTGCCAATAGCATACTTATTCTGGCCACTGATGGCTCATTCACATTGGAAGGAAATGCTCCCAGCGTACGCTCGGCGTATCCATGGTTGTCCATGATTTCGCATGTTTTGAGCCTGGCGTACGTTCAGCGCATATGTCCAATATGTGAATTTGCCTCATTCATTTCATAAGAGTTCACAATGGAACTCAAGTCGTATGCTCAGTTGACATGTACTCCTACAGAATAGGAGTCATGCATGAAGCACGGACAACAATCCACGCTTCTAATTTACGCAAAACGACTTGAGTTCCATTGCGAACTCCGACATAAAGTGACCAGATCACATAGCACCTCACACAAACAAGGGATTGTACTATGGACCAGTTGCGCTGTCGCGATAGAATTGGTCGATACGACCCCGCGGTTAGCTTAGATACGTACCGACAGGTATGTCATCGTTACTTGCTCATTCATTTGGGAGCGGAAAAGAAGTGAGCTAAAAAAGAAAACCTGATAACAAATGACGTCAACGACCCTGTAGGTAGGCACCGATCCAAACTGTCACTAAATACCGCGCGGAGTCTCTATCGAACAACCCAATCGCGACAACGCAACTGGTCCATAGTCATACCATTTGACTTTGGTTCTCGACTTGTTTGAAGCTTGTACACTTTCTGCAAGGTTTTTGATGAAAAGAGACAGCTCAAGAACTTATCATCGAAGCAGAAAACGCTTGGAAGCATGGTCAAATGATTGAGAAAACTCAAGTTGCCACTGACAATGATTGCACCCTGAAAATGTGTACAAAACACAACACGGCTGCATCGAAATCCCGTACAGGGTGGCCCAAAAACAACTGTCCACTATCTTTTTCGTTCCAAAACTAAAATGTAAATTGGTCAGTACTTTTGGGACACCCAGAACACATTGATGATCACCGTTCATTTTCGTTCTTAAAGGCTGTGCACACTTGTTTTTTTGCAAATTTTTTGCACTAAAACACCCACTCGCTACGTATGTAAGTACTAAAAGCAGCATACATTAGACCAATAATGGGATTAGGGACCACCCCACCCACAAGAAATTGATTGATTCTTTGATTGGTTACTTTCAATCTGGTGTGATCATAAAAGGTGATGATTCGTATTCCATTACCACTGCTTATTATTTATTCCATTGCATAGAAAAAATATTATTGGTGGCTCTTTCTGTTTTAGAGAGCAGTCTCAATTATAGTGCATATGTAGTTTTG
>JASAMW010007652.1:0-20096 GCA_030247985.1 Epsilonema sp. ZAB3_2
TCACGTTCCATAGCAATACGAACGAACGAAGAGCACGCACAAACGATCTGCTCTTCGCGTTGGCATTAGTAGAGGGTGCCGTGGCACATGGATGCGTACGTACGTTCGGATGAGCATACCAACGTTTGTCCGTCCCTAATACGTGCGGAGGCCGGAGGGACAAGAAAATTTCACTTCTTCGTTAGCGTTGGCCGTTGAGTGCTCTCGTGTACGTCTGGCTTCCGTGCATTGTTTTCCGTTTTCCCTACAACTCAACTTTCAAGGTGAAACCTTGGCTGAAAACAGATGTTTTTCCTGTGAATAACGCTGTCGACCGTCGCTAAAACGACGGTTGAAATTTGTCATATGCGATCCATATGATCGTGGACGGGCAATAGGTGAGGTTGCGGTGAAATGGAGTTCAGTATTTTCTCTCCAAGGACAGAAGCAGTGAGAGTGAGAGATGTACTTTATGCGTGCGGCAACTTGTAAAAGGGGGGATGATGAGTGATGATGTGTTTGGCTGGAGAGACGGGAAAATTTATTGCCCAGAACTGCCCTTCTTTCCTCACGCCTTGCTCTCTTCACATAAGTAGGATGATATTGTAGTAAATTTTGGGTTTTGGGAGACTGTTGAGGGATGCGACGCACCCCGATGCATTATTCTTCTGTGGGGTAAACCCGGACACGGGGAAAACCTGGACACCAATGCTTTTCTGAACTTGCCGCTTCAGCAAATGATGAACATGATAGCTCATTTGAAAGAGGTGAGTTCAAGGAATCGATTGGTAGAATACTTGTTGCAATCGGTCGTAGGTACGGTTGCTGAGATATACTAGGTGTCCGGGTTTACCCCCCGTGTCTGGGTTTACCCCACAGTACCCTACTTCGCCAGTGTCCTGGAAAAGAGATGTCCATTATCTTGCAATGTCATGTGTTCTTGTTGCCTACCTGTAGAATGAGGATGTGCTACTGTAAGGATATTATGAATTGAGTGATTTACTGGGGTTTATGTTTTGTTGCAGGTGAGGAAAACATGTCAGTCTGCCATTAGGATTCTGTTGGAGCAGGATATGCTGATTACAGGTAAAGGAAGCCGCATGCCATTCATGACAAGCGCTGTGTCAACGATGTGATCGCGCTCCCAAGAAATTAGACAAGGAATCACATAAAGAAAAAGGAAGAAAGGCAGAAAAAGGGGGGGTTACCAAACAAAACCATACCGTATTTACCGGTAGATAACCCCCCCCCCCCCAACTGCATAACCCCCCCCCCAACGCATACCCCCATATTGGCAAAACATAAAAAATGCCCAAACGCATAAACCCCCCCCTACGCATACCCCCATATGTACTGGTACAGTACCTGTAACTACCGATGATGAGAGCTGGTCATATAGTACCCATAGCCACTCCCACACCAAGCTAAGATGCCTATAGGCCTGCTTGGGGTGTGATTGTACTAGAATAACCGTGTTTTGACCTCAATTATGCCCTAAAACACGTGCTTTTGACCTGAAAAATATGCCTCTGCTGCGCACCTCTCAAAAGCATAAAAAATGCCCCATGGATAACCCCCCCCCCCCCCCCCCCCAACTGCATAACCCCCCCCCCCACGCATACCCCCATATGGGACCTCTCAATTTTTGCATACCCCCATGGGGCTATGCACCGGTAAATACGGTAGCTGAAGCCTAGAACTCAACCAGGATACCCGAAGCATTCGAAAGCTCGCCGATAACGATGCAAAAGGATGGAAAAGCTGAAAAGATCTGTGTGCGTGCAAAAGCGAATATCTCGCAGTCAAAACGGCGGGCGGACGGCGTTCGAAAAAGCCAACGGCAACACGCGTTCAATTTATGCGGCTACATTTCCTGCCTCGACCTGAGCTAACTTCGGCATTTACCCAGGCTGGATGATAATTCAGTGTTGCCATACAAAAGCATAAAGCCCCGCGGCAGAAGAAGAAAAAGAAAGAGAGAACCCGGATCGGTAGGTACATTCATCACGGCTTCGACATGCGGGCACCGCTCGCTTCTTTCGGCTCCGTTCCGTAGCCTGCCTCAAATCTGGCTGGCCCAAGCAGCATTATATTACCATCACAAAAGAGATCAAGCTCCTAAAGCCAAAACCCAGCCAATCTTCCTATCTCCCTCGCGCATAACATTATAGGCCTACACATACGAACAAGCCTGCGCGATATGTACTACAGTACCGTAAACACTGAGCCCATACGTGCATGCACTATGCAGTGCACGCAAATCTCAGGTGAAATGAGCTTCCTTGCCAAAAATAAACCCACGCTTGAAGAAACAAAATATACATAAAAGGCAACGCAATCGACGAAGGTGCATATATCGCGCTGGATGAAGGTCGTTTTTTGCCGTGGTTTTTTAGGCGGCCAAAGGGCGCCAACACGCCAATGGGAAAGCGAAATACATACCAGATACAGATACCAGGTAAGGTAAACCTTTATGGTGTCTAACGTTGACACAGCGCTTGTCATGAATGGCATGCGGCTTCCTTTACCTGTAATCAGCATATCCTGCTCCAACAGAATCATAATGGCAGCCTGACATGTTTTCCTCACCTGCAACAAAACATAAACCCAGTAAATCACTCAATTCATAATATCCTTACAGTAGCACATCCTCATTCTACAGGTAGGCAACAAGAACACATGACATTGCAAGATAATGGACATCTCTTTTCCAGGACACTGGCGAAGTAGGGTACTGCGGGGTAAACCCGGACACGGGGGTAAACCCGGACACCTAGTATATCTCAGCAACCGTACGACCGATTGAGACAAGTATTCTACCAATCGATTCCTTGAACTCTCCTCTTTCAAAAGAGCTACCATGTTCATCATATTTTCCTGAAGCGGCAAGTTCAGAAAAGCTTAGGTGTCCGGGTTTTCCCCGTGTCCGGGTTTACCCCACAGAAGAATAATGCATCGGGGTGCGTCGCATCCCTCAACAGTTCCAAAACCCAAAATTTACTACAATATCATCCTACTTATGTGAAGAGAGCAAGGCGTGAGGAAAGAAGGCAGTTCTGGGCAATAAATTTTCCCGTCTCTACAGCCAAACACATCATCACTCATCATCCCCCCTTTTACAAGTTGCCGCACGCATAAAGTACATCTCTCACTCTCACTGCTTCTGTCCTTGGAGAAAATACTGAACTCCATTTCACCGCAACCTCACCTATTGCCCGTCCACGATCATATGGATCGCATATGACAAATTTCAACCGTCGTTTTAGCGACGGTGACAGCGTTATTCACAGGAAAAACATCTGTTTTCAGCCAAGGTTTCACCTTGAAAGTTGAGTTGTAGGGAAAACGGAAAACAATGCACGGAAGCCAGACGTACACGAGAGCACTCAACGGCCAACGCTAACGAAGAAGTGAAATTTTCTTGTCCCTCCGGCCTCCGCACGTATTAGGGACGGACAAACGTTGGTATGCTCATCCGAACGTACGTACGCATCCATGTGCCAGCACCCTCTACTAATGCCAACCAAACCAATAGCGGCCATTTTCCAAACGCGGCGAAAACTGGGTCAAATTCGACGGCCGGTTTTTCGCAACTTTCTCTTCCTTTTCTTCTCTTTTTCTCTGCCCCAGATGGACATACGTACGTGCACGCACACCGCGCATGTACAGTACATACATGCAGAGAAACGTATTCCACCACTTTTACCCGTGCAAGAAAACGCCCTACGGTGAAGCGAATACGTGTGCGCGCGCATACAATAGTGCCCTTTCAAAATGCTCGCCCTCTCTCCTCGCTCGAAAGAGAGGGCGCTGTTTGAGTGACCGCGTGACGTCAAGATGGGGAGAGAAGAGAGGAGGAGGCTGCGTTCCTTCAGCTACTAACGGTCAACCTGTATGTTTTACCACTGCTTGCGCCTTACGTACGTATACATACTTTGTGTTGGCAACGAATCTATTTTCGCTTATTTTGTCAATCTTTTATCACTTCTCACTAAGCAAAGTTTTATCAGCTTTTACTTATATCTTCTCTCATCCAAAAACAATGGCAAACCGTTCTTCACGTTGTCGCTCATGTATTCACACACTAAATATCTCACATAGAAATCGCGCAGTACCGTCTTCGTTTTTTCCCAAGCTGACGGACAGAACGACACAGTCAGTACTTTCAAATCACTCTTGTACTTCATGATAAAGTCGCAATAGCTTACTCGAGCGCACGCCATTCCACCCTGAACCTGGTACCAATACTTGTCAGTCTCCTTGAGATGAATTCACCATTCTTTCTCTTTTCCGCTTCCAGTGCCTCATTCAGTCGGCTAAGTTCTTCTTTCAGTTTCTTGTTTTGTATTGTGACGACGTTGACACGCTGCTCACTGCACTGCCGCATACGAGCCAGATCCTCATGATAAGCGGCTACTGTAATGACTTCAGATTCAGGTGTTGGGGATGCGCTTAGTGGCTGTGGCTGCTCTGGTGGAGGAGGAGGATTGTGTCGCTCATTCATCTTCTTCCAGTCCAGAATGCGCTTGCGCTTGCGATTTGGGGTGGCGTCAACCCCTCCGTTGTGCTCAGCCAGTGCCTGTGCCACAGCAATCTCTCTCTCATTAGCTGCTAACCGTTCAGGGTTACGCGGAGTCTGACTGTTGCTGTCAGGTTGCGAAACAGGTATTGGGATGGCGTTCCTATCGAGCCGTGGGTTTCCTTCGCTACCATACGGGCGGGATATATCGTTCGGATGAAAATGTTCCGAGCACACTAGGGCAGTACTGCAGCTGATATCATTAGGCCCTCTTTTGATGGCTTTCATCCACTGATTCCGTCTCCTGCTGTCCTTCGGAAAATAATGCAGTGACACATTCGGATTGTTCGCATAACTGTTGGTACAGTAAGGAACGCAACAGTACTTATGGTTATTCCGCTTGCTGGCTGATGATGAGCTTGAAGCTTCAGTTGGTGTGGTGGTGATAGTCGATACTGCTGAAGTCGATGGAGTTTCAGACATGATGGTCAAAGCAAAGAAATAATGAGATAAACACACGGGTTCAGAACTGCGTTGAAAGCAAGAGCTGCGAGGAGAGCGGACTCTGCGGTGGTGTGAAATGTGTATCTCACAATACGTATGTATGTATGTAGTATGTACGTACACATTATGGTTGGCACTTTACATTGCATACGTACTGTGTATGTGTACCTACGTTCCTATGTACTGCCTTTGCTATGCATTACGAGGTCAGGTCAGGCGATGGAAGACACTAAGACAGCAGAAAAGAAGTCTGGGCAGGGGTCGAAGAAACTCCGCTGGCTGCTCAGATTTTAGGAGGAAAATAGGGAAGGAAAAGAGGGACCAGCGAAAACTTTGGCAAAAGGGAACCAAAGACGCTCTCTCTTTCACGACGTTTGCCAGCAGCCCAACTCCTTCGCTTTTCTCTCCCCACGCTGACGTCACAGTTTTCGGCCGGGGGAAGGAAGGTCAGACGGAGCGAGAATTTTGACAGGGCACTATTACGCGTAACCAATGCATGCATGAATGCAAGAAACACGGCTCCCATGTCCCAGGGGAAGCTACCTACCTGCTGCTGCCTACTAATTCCAACTACCGATACAGAAAACAGGAAAAACTTTTCATCCCTCCCTGATGAACAATGGGCCGCCCAAAACTTTTATTTGCCTCCCACCCAGGGAGCAGAATTTCCAGTCTCATGATATCGTCTAATCACGCGTGGTTGCGCCAACAACTATGCGTGCCCGTCGTGCTATCACGCACAACTTTCTTCCACTCTAGAAGTGCTCGTCGGTCGGTCCAGGCGCTTTTTATTCAGCGCAACAACCACGCCAATTCCCCGTACCAAATCCCTGGCAAAGATACGTCGTACTACGTACGTACTCGAATTCTCACTGCAGAGTTTCCAACCTGAGAAAATCTGCTTTTACGGTCCAAGAACTTTCTGTGACTGCGGCGCAGTCATCGAAGAAGGGTGCGCAAAACTCGCGGTCAAAAGGACCAAACCAAGCCGGTTGTTCCATAAAAACTCATAAAAAAGGCATACAAATATCTAATTTCAAGGTCTTTTCGCAGGTCGGAACACCCTCTGTTCCATTGTGTCCGAGTCAGGGGCGGTAAAAAACCCATTACAAACAGGATATTACACCCCTCTCCCTCTCTCTGCGCACCAAGTGCACGCCAGCAGCGGGGGATCACGACTGATATCAAGAGTGCATAGAAAGCGACAAAGAGCTGAGAGTGGCAAACTGAATCTTCAGCTTTTAGAAACGTTTCACATCATTTCACAGCAAGCGCTGTCAGTCAGATGTAGTCTGTTTTCCTATGCAATCTTGCTAACATGTGCCTTCAAAGGTTCGATTGGGGGTGAGAAGAAAGAAAGACGGCAGCATCATCCCTGACTTGTCTCATCATTCGTGCGTGAACCGCGTTCGTTTCTCCTTTTTCGCGCCATCTGTTCTTCAGCCCCAGAAATCGGCAGAAAAAGCGAACACCGAACTGCTTGCGAGAGTGAGAGAGTGAAAAATTGGCGGCGCATAAAAAAGCCCCCCATCCCAAGGCCAACAGAACCAATCCAGGCGTCGCTTCTTGTCACTATAGAGAAATACGCACTGCTACAGTCGCCGATGATAACTAACAGAAAAAGGGGACAAACAAACTTGTATAGAGCTCATCTCTCGAAACGTGTTCGTCACAGAGAATTTGTGCAAAATAAAAGAACAATTCACAAACAGGGAAAATCACCCGCATATACTGATAGTATAATAGTGCTCGCACAAAACCTCATCGGCACCTGTGCATCGATTCTTTGCCAAAACTAAAATTAACAACAACTTGCTTCATTTGGACACTATTCACGTCCAATCACCTATATATGGAAACGTCAGTCTTCCTTCATCATTCACGTCATGAGTTGAGTGAAGTAATAGTTAGCCTACTTTCCCATTTGAAACAGCATCGAAGGTTCAGATAGCACTAGAGGCTTATCAAGCACTTCCGTACAAAGTCTTCCCTTCTCAGCTTCCCTTCTTTTTCTATCGCTCTCAGTCAGTCCCTCTACTTGCTGAAAGCTGCATTCAATCTACCCACAGGGGGTTTATTGCTTTTAAGAGACGAAAACAGCTATCCATCATCACTTTACCTCTAGGTAGCAGAGTATGTTGCCACACCTACTGTATGTACCTACCTATCTTCCCACCTACGTGTAAGTATTTGTATTCATCTAATATCCATAGCTGTGCAAAGTTCACCGCCTGCTGCACATACAAAATATTAGCTAAGTCTTCATTGGCCTAGAGCCAGCCGCGTTTCTCGAGCATAGTCGCGATCAGGGCTGGGGGTTAGGTACGTGGTAACTTGAGGCGCATTTCCGCCCCAGTTTTCCATTTGCGCCCCAAAATTCAGCTGCCAGAGGCGCAAAATTACTGTATGGTAGACATGAAGAGGTGCCGGAACGTGGCAGGCAAAGAGGTGAATTTAGCATTTTGCGCCTCAGATTTTTGTCGGCTACCTAACCCCCTGCAGGGGTATACGACGGAGTCTGACCGCATGACCCTTTTCGCTATAATCTGCATGCACTGGTTCAATTCAATCAAAACGAGTGCCCTGGTGACTCTTGCATACTTGCAAGTATCCTAACCCACGGGTCACAGACCTCGATCGACTCGTCTCAATAGACAAATCGAACGGTATGCCGGACGTTGAAAATAAATACCCAGCTGGTTCCTTTGGATCGGTCAAATCGCGTACTTTTGGGGTTGTTCATTGAGGCTCATCTCGTACGTCGTACTGCGGCGAATACTGTAGAGGAAGGTAGGCTGGGCCTCCTATGCAAGCGCAACAGCGCCCTTGTACGTGCCCTGTAGGGCGTAACAGCTGTTAAAATTTGGGCCGGGAAGCCTGCGCGTACCTCCACACTAACTAAGGCACTTTTAAGTGGATTTAGCCACAACGATAAAGATGACACAGCCACACCTTTAATAGGCGTTAGTATTCTGACAGTGGCTGTGTCATCTCTTCATTGACTTTTTTGCATACTGTACATGGATGTACTTACTTGAATATTAGTATCGTTGAGAAATTTCACCAGCAAAGGAACAATTGTATCCTGCAACAAAAGACCTGGATATAAGATAAGAATGCATTTGTACACGTAACTGTCGTATCGCGAGTTACTGCTCTGAAAGCACATGCCATAGCACATTTGCCTCGCGACCACCAAATAGTCTTAGCGCATCTAGTCAATATAGCAGATTTGTGCGGCAGGCAGTTGTATCTTCGTTACCTGTATGCGATCCTGGAGCCCTTCCGATGAGGTGCAGTGCATACACAGCAGAGGAAACTGCTCCACCAACTCCGCTCGGATAAGAGGATCTGAAACATAGCATAATACTGTACTACACGGACAACAATGAGCAAAATATGCGACGCTATAAACCTAAAGTCTCGAACCACCCACCAACACAACAAAGCTGAGTCATCAAATTAGCTAAGGAGCGAATTGAGCTCAATCGCTGACTGTTTGTGCTGGTGGATGACTCACCCTCCATCTTCCTGACTAAGAAACTTTATTAGCGCTTCATCAGCTGAAAGAATACTGGCATCTCTACTAGCGGCGAGCCCATTCGTATTCATCATTACAGAAACTACAGCTCTAAGCTCATAAGACTGATAAGGACGAAAACTCAAGTATCGTATTTACCGGTGTATAGCCCCGGGGATATACAAAAATAGGTCCTATATGGGGCTATGCATAGGGTATTTTTTATGTTTTGCCAATATGGGGCTATGCATGGGGCTATGCATCGGTCAATACGGTATGTTCATGTTCATCTGCAACAGTCGAGTGCATAGCGCAATTCGCTTCCCTCGCCAAGTTTGAATGAATGAATGAATGAATAAAGTTTTACTGTTACCACAAGGTTGGTTACCACAAGTTCTGCAAGAATTCAATTCTTACCGGGATCACTGGCGAAATCCTTTTCTCCGCTGCCACTGCGTATGAGCTCGAATATGACCGCTTCCGCATCCGGATCGCCTTGCACATTCTGCAGAGTTTTCACTATGTGACGAACAGCCACTTGCCTGCAACAAAGGAAAAGGACAATGTAATAATAATATTCGCTCGCTTACGATCGTATTATTTACTATACTCGCGCTGGCAACAGTCCGCCTATTCTTCACCACGCGCGAAGATAAAATACAACACACGGAAAACGGGTGGATGGATATACTGTACGTATGCAACGAAAGTACGAATGAATTGTACATATGTACAGTTAGCGCCCATTAAATAAGCTTACACACATTCAAGCGTAACGCTGTCTCCACTGAGCATACATCATGGCCACCCAACACCCCACGAATCTGCCCCGCCTTGCTTTCTTACCACCCAAAGCTTGGCTTTCAGTCGGGACGGAACTCAGCTGTCAGATATATCACTTGACTTGAAACACGTTAGCTTCGGAAAAGGGGAGGAAGCAGAGCGAGCTATCACTTTTCGAAAAGAGAGATGGATAGATATATGTCAAAGCAAAGTGCTAGATTTAGGTGGAGCGAGCGAAGGAAAAGTTGGCAGCTGCTTGCTACCTCTTCATACTATGCTTCCTCTCCTATGCAAAGTCGCATACTTGAAGGTAGAGGGCGAACAAGTTCCAGCAACTACTGTACATACATACCTGTTCAGCATCTACTACCCTAACGATAACAGGCGCCACCAACCAACTCGCGAACACAACTGCAGCTACCAGTCAATCAACGAAGAAAGCATCAAGACCGTCGAATCCGTCCCATCGCGTATGTGATGTACTAGATGACAGCGCACGGCACGTAAATAAGACACTCTTTACGTACATCTACCATCTATCATACATGTGCGTGCATATTGTATGTGCTGACGGTGGTACATATCTTATAGAATTACGTATTGTACAACACGATTACACCCTGGCAGCTAATGCTGCTACACACAGACAGGGAAAGCGAACACTGTAAACTGTTCGCAGCTGGATATGGCAAAACAGCATCCAAGCGGAAAGCTTTTTCGCCCCAAGCTGAAAGAAATTCCAGGCCCAAGAATACACATCGCATAATGTACGTACGTCTCGAAAAAAGGCATTGCAGAGCGAATCAGCCCACTTGGAAGCAAAAGGCAACGCATAACTCACGCCCTCCAGAATGTCATATCACAAAGCCAAGAACAGAGCAGACGGCACTGTAAAAGTCGACGGCAAAGCAAAGCAATGCTTTGTTCTCTTTAGAGCAGAAAGCTCGCCGTGGCCTCAAAGTCGTTTTATGGCCGCGTAAATTACTCTCTATGCCGTTCCTCCTTCTTCAATCCTTCTAGCCTCCTGGCATTAGTTTTATCATTTCCTACCGTACCTACCTATCTGAAGTACTACGCTCAATGCTTCTGTATCACAGCGTGACGGAGTTTTGCCCTTGCGTCCACCAATTACATAGACACAGAGCCGGTACGTAAACTGGTGCCATTTTCACTTGTTCGTAAAAACAGAACCAACGGAGAAATATAAGAAGCATGCCATACATTTTACTGCCGCTAATTTATCAGTTGCCTATCACTTGAGCTTACGCGCCCGTCGTCTCACTTCATCTATCATCACCCACAGCGCAGCGCGAAGAGACCTCCCTCTTGGTCTTAAATAAATTCCTCGCGCTTTACCCCCTAAGTTTTCGGCCACCAACGAAGAAAAATACTCTCGCGTACGCACACCTTAACGCAGCTGTACGTACATATATCAAAAGATAAAGGGAGCAGAGGAGGCGCTTTAGAAGATATTCGGCTGATCGCTGATACTCGTCGTCGTCCTCAGAAAAAAGAACGCTAAATCTAAGTGCGCGAGTGTGTGGAAAAGTAGATGGTTGGTTGCCGAAGGGCTAAACCAAACAGCCGTCTCTATCGCTCAAAATGCTCGAGTCATCCCTCATCTGTTCCGAACAAGCCGAAACGCCAGAGCTCGCAAACTCGAAGAGAATCATACAAAACTGCAGCCTGGGAGCCTTGCGAACATAACAGTATGTAAGCAGAGGGAGAAAGAAGCGACCAGCGAAGCAGTCAAGTGAGCTGATATTGCCCCCGGGCGGGCTTATGGAAGCGCGATGGGAATATGGCAAAAAGAAGCGAACATCCATCAGATCACAATCCTCCCTGGAAAAGAAGCGGCGTATCTGGGATTGGCCTCGCACAGGAATAAAAAAAAGAAGCGAAAGAACAAGCATTCCTCCCCCAGATATCGCTTTCTTTCTCCCGCCTACCCTCATCCAGTCAAAATGAGAAAAGGGCGAACGGGGAGGAATTGGAAAACGGAAAAGCGCGGCAAAAAGCAGCGAAATTGAAGGAACACGACGGGGCAAGGCTAAACTCATCCGCTTTCCCCAAGCAGCAAGTAGAACACTAATCAAATCTTTACCGCCTGCCTGCGTTCTTGGTTGCACTGTACAGACACGAGAACAAGGAGCGGTAGCAGACGATGAAGCAAAGCAGGGATTATCCAGCGTATCCAGTGACATCACATAGAACCGAAGCCACCGGAACTATAGAAGAGAGGATAAGCAAAGGATAGGGAATCCGTTTCGTTTGTTACAACCATCCCCGTTAAAACAAACAAGTAAGCGGGAAAAACAGTTTCAGCGTGCGTACGAACAGTATGTACACGTACAATATGTCCCACACAACAACGAGGGACCAGATACGCTGCACCTCTGACCAACCCAAGCCGAGCCACACACAAACAGTACATTAGTACGACAGCCATTGCATTTACCTTTCAGACACGATGACAGAGTGAGCATTGCGATGCAAGAACAGCACATTGATGGGCGTGTAATCTCCATCTTCCTCGTTCACAGTGCTCAATTCCGACGAGCCAGGATCGCCCAGCAGAGCACGAGAATTGTCTTCTCTCTCTACAACATGCAAAGTACAAGCGTTATGTGACGTACATTCAAACAAATACAATAATCCAGTATTGACCCGTCTCTTGATTAAAAATTGTGGTAAAAGCTGTACTTACTCGAGACCTCGTCAATGTTAAGAAAATATACGGCGGCTCAATATAGTGGATAGATGGCACATACAGAAACGCAAAACCACCCACAGAATAACTCTATGAACAATGAAGAACAGCACCTGAATTGCTGGAAATATCTTCTTCATTGCTTTCATCCCCTTGTGGCAAGATCCAGGTAATTGCTCAGCCGTTTTCTCTATCAACAACTGGCCGTAGGCCTGGCAACCCCAGCCCGCTCGCTGGTGCGCCCGCTCGCTGGCTTCTAAAGGCACCAGTGCTTTCACTGGGTCTGCACACCCCGACCAGGGCGCTGATGGCTGTCGGCTTCGTGCCAGGCCCTTCCCTGGTCGGGCCAGGGCGGCCTGGGCACTGGACTGGCCCACCAAAGAGAATCGTCGGAGGAGACTACCGTAGGGGGTTCACCTCACCTACAGCCGACCCGGGGGTACGGTCTCGCCAAAAAAAAATTTCCTTGGGGGAATCCGAACCGGGAATCCGTAGGGGGAATCCGACCGGGAATCCAAGTAGGGGAACGTTTCCTAATCAACCATTCCGGGAATCCTCAGGATGTTTTCGAGGGAGATCATTTACCGGGAATCCGAGGGGGAATCCGAGAGGGATATTTTCAATTACAGGATTTTTTCTTCCACGGGAGGACTCACAGGACGATTTCGCGGCAATCCTCTTCGTCGCGGAGTTCTCCAAAACGCTCCAGTTGACAGAAACGCTCCCGCGAAGTCCATAGGCAGCACTTGCTTTTAAACAGGCACCCAGCGAACCGCAAAAAAACGCGAGGAACATAAAGACAAAGAATATGCTGCTTACGCCCCGAGTACGTCAAGCAATACTCCAGGGTCCAGCGGGAAAAAGTCCAAAGATGGATTTCAAACCGCCTCCTCCATCGTCAACATATCGGAGCAGCCACCAATCACAGAGCACGTCACCTCGGCTCGGCAAGAACGGGGAAGGCGTCGGGGCCTTCGCCGCAGCGCAAGCCCGATATCACGAATCATGCAATCCCATCTCACGCAATCAACAAGGAACGCAGCAGATCAGGCATGCCGCGCCAAACGCGACAACGATCAAGCATCCGGCCACGACGAGAGTCATCCCAACCAAGGACAGACGCGAACAACGCGACACGGAGGGGGGGGAGCGGGGCAAATCGCTCATCCAAGCTCTCAACCCTTCCAACACCAAAACAGCAAAGACAACAGCAAAAAACTCCATCCTCCCTCCAGCCAACAGCACAACCAGCCAACAAACACGCCCCACGCACCCAAAAAAACAACAGACCAAAAAAACAACAACACAAAAAAACACCCCCTTGTGTGCTAAAGTGTACTGTCCGTGTACCCTTCGTACGTGCTTTCATCTTTTTCTGTTCGTGACATTTTCCATCCCAAAACACTCGGAAGCGGTGTGTTTGTTTTTTCAAACCATTAATACAAAAAAATATATAATTTCGCAATAAAGTATGATAAGCGACCTAGAGAGTTTAAGCATATCAGACAAATTTATTTCAAAAGAAAGAAGAAATATAGGCCTATGGCTTCCTCAGCTTTCCGACTTGCCTTCTGGCTACTACACAAGTTTGCGCTGCTCTGGCTATTTTGCTTCAAAATGACCAACATTTTTTGCCAGGATGATGCTACTTTTGGTGCTGATGATACCGTATCTCGTCAGTACAAGCTTGGTACGTAGTTATACGTTATACACACAGTGTATGGCTTGGTGTCTCTTATATCGTTTTCTTGAATTGGGCTGTATCATGAAAATCTTAATTAATATTTTTAAAAATTTAAAAGTTAACATTTTTAGTTATTGTTGCGGATGAAACACTCGATGACAGTAAGCTGAAGTACTTGGACTACCTGAACGCCTCGGCATTATCAGCTTCCCCCAACTTGATTCTCAGCTACTTTTTTCATGGGCAATCCATCTCTTCAGAGCGAGCAAGAAGCCTGTACGTAATGAGTGGCCAATTTTACTGTAAGACGAGAAATGTCCGGACTTCAAATCGGGATCGCTATTTATTTCGGACAGATAAAGTTAATTCACGTAGAAAACGGCGTATGCATGCACAGCATAGTGCTCTAATTTCGGCCATCTTTTGAGTCTGTTCGAATCGAAGAGGCTTAGGCTTAGGCTGAGGCATAAGCTGAGGCTTAGGCTGAGGCTTAGGCTTAGGCTTAGGTTTAGGCGTAGGCTTAGGCTTAGGCTTTGGCTTTGGCTTTGGCTTAGGCTTAGGCTTAGGCTTAGGCTTAGGCTTAGGCTTAGGCTTAGGCTTAGGCTTAGGCTTAGGCTTAGGCTTTGGCTTTTGCTTTGTCTGTGGCTTAGGCTTAGGCTGCCTCTTTTGTCGGCGAACGAATGAATTTGAATAAACTATTTGTTAGTAGATCATTATATTGGATTAGATATACAGGGTGTCTCATAATAAAGCGTCCACTTCCAGTGCATGTAACTCTGGAACCACACCCTAAATTTTCATGCGGTTTTTTGCATTTTTTTAGCAAAGGCTTCAGCTCAGATGTGTACAAAATTTGAGCTTCATAGGCCAAGTGGAAGCTGCTCAAACACGTGCTTTCCCCGGCGGTCAAAAACGAGGGTTTTTCGAACTGATAATGCCGATTAGGGGTCTTCTGTCGATTAGGGGTTCTGCCGATTAGGAGGTCTTCTAAATTAGCCTCGTAATGAAAAAAGATGTTCCAAAATGCTAGAAAATGCGTATCTCATGCATTAGCCCCAGCGCAAGGGTAGCAAACGCATTGAACTGGGTATCTTGAAAGACTAAGACCGAGATTTTTCTCCGTACTGAAGAAAAACGTCGATTTTGAGCTTCGAGAGTCAAACCGTCGCAATTTCCGAAGTATTTGGCCGAAATAGTTGAAATTTTGTACACAGCTGCGTTGAAGCCTTGGCTACAAAATAAAAGAAACCGCATGAAAATCTAAGATGCGGTTCCAGAGTTAGTACATGCACGGAAAGGTGGACGGTTTATTTTGAGACACTCTGTATCTTCACGAAGGTTTGTGTGCTTGCCTTTGCATTGCAGTTTGCGACCAGCTGTTGGACGCTGATTTCGTCTTGAGCATTGCGAAGTCTCCAAATGTGATCGCCGGTATTCGAGCTTTGGCGAAAATGAGCCGTATCCCCACCGTTCAAGTTCGCTACGATTCGTGGACACTGGAAAGAGAGGACAGCCTCGGTTAAAGCGTACGTATAGAGTTGTACGTACGTACCGTATTTTTGGGGTAAAAATATCCAGAGTCTGGGGTTATCCGTACGCCCAACAATACGGTATGTTCTTTAGATGTACAAGGATGTAGCGTATGACTACTCCAGTGGTTCTTTCTTTAGCTAACGTTACCATAGACAAAGATGACGAAGATGCAAAAAGATCGCGAATCAAACGTCAAGTTGCCGAAGATGATGCAGTCGGTCGGGAAATTTTGGAGAAAGGTACGACATGAAATTGGAAATCTGCATGAACCAAAATTTTGGATCATTGGACTAGGAAAAGGAAACCAAATTTTCCAGCTGACAAATTGAGGCAAATCGGTGGCGCTCTTGTGCTGCCACTGGGCGGAAATCTCCTTCCAATGTCAAATATGACCACAATAGAAACTTATCCCGTCTCCCCATTACAGGCTGCCAGTGCAACAACAACGACTACAACTACTCCTGAATTCCCCATCGTCGTGGAACCATTTCATGGTGCGTCACAATAAAATAGGGTCCTATGGGACATGTGTCTCCATCGGAGCCGATTGACTCTATACAGGTAAAGTACATAGCAAGACGCAAGATAGCTAGCTGCTGGTTTTTTCCCACATTACCTCTTGCTACCTACGTACAGCAAGCAATTATGTTGATAAATCTTACGAAACAAATCGTCGTGAAGCATCATCAACGTAAAGTTCATGTATAGCGGTAACTCCACAAGAACGTTGAGAAATACGGTGGTTGCGGGCACTATAGTGACGTAATTGTCCGACCTGCCTCTGGCTGGATAGGAAGATACACCTGCAGAGAAAAACAGAATTAGGGTTTGCGGGGTAAACCTGGCCAGCCATGTACGTGTGTACATATTACCTACATACATAGAAAGAACGGCCATCAGTTTGGTGGTCTGGTTTTCCCCACGGAGACACATGTACATAGACCCTATCATTTATTGTGACGCACCATGAAATGTTCCACGAGATGGGGATTAGTAGAGTTGTAGTCGTTGTTGTTGCACTGGCAGCCTGTAATTGGGAGACGGGATAAGTTTCTATTGTGGTCATATTTGACATTGGAAGGAGATTTCCCAGTGGCAGCACAAGAGCGCCACCGATTTGCCTCAATTTGTCAGCTGGAAAATTTGGTTTCCTTTTCCTAGTCCAATGATCCAAAATTTTGGTTCATGCAGATTTCCAATTTCATGTCGTACCTTTCCCAAAATTTCCCGACCGACTGCATCATCTTCGGCAACTTGACGTTTGATTCGCGATCTTTTTGCATCTTCGTCATCTTTGTCTATGGTAACGTTAGCTAAAGAAAGAACCACTGGAGTAGTCATACGCTACATCCTTGTACATCTAAAGAACATACCGTATTGTTGGGCGTACGGATAACCCCAGACTCTGGATATTTTTACCCCAAAAATACGGTACGTACGTACAACTCTATACGTACGCTTTAACCGAGGCTCTCCTCTCTTTCCAGTGTCCACGAATCGTAGCGAACTTGAACGGTGGGGATACGGCTCATTTTCGCCAAAGCTCGAATACCGGCGATCACATTTGGAGACTTCGCAATGCTCAAGACGAAATCAGCGTCCAACAGCTGGTCGCAAACTGCAATGCAAAGGCAAGCACACAAACCTTCGTGAAGATACAGAGTGTCTCAAAATAAACCGTCCACCTTTCCGTGCATGTACTAACTCTGGAACCGCATCTTAGATTTTCATGCGGTTTCTTTTATTTTGTAGCCAAGGCTTCAACGCAGCTGTGTACAAAATTTCAACTATTTCGGCCAAATACTTCGGAAATTGCGACGGTTTGACTCTCGAAGCTCAAAATCGACGTTTTTCTTCAGTACGGGAGAAAATCTCGGTCTTAGTCTTTCAAGATACCCAGTTCAATGCGTTTGCTACCCTTGCGCTGGGGCTAATGCATGAGATACGCATTTTCTAGCATTTTGGAACATCTTTTTTCATTACGAGGCTAATTTAGAAGACCTCCTAATCGGCAGAACCCCTAATCGACAGAAGACCCCTAATCGGCATTATCAGTTCGAAAAACCCTCGTTTTTGACCGCCGGGGAAAGCACGTGTTTGAGCAGCTTCCACTTGGCCTATGAAGCTCAAATTTTGTACACATCTGAGCTGAAGCCTTTGCTAAAAAAATGCAAAAAACCGCATGAAAATTTAGGGTGTGGTTCCAGAGTTACATGCACTGGAAGTGGACGCTTTATTATGAGACACCCTGTATATCTAATCCAATATAATGATCTACTAACAAATAGTTTATTCAAATTCATTCGTTCGCCGACAAAAGAGGCAGCCTAAGCCTAAGCCACAGACAAAGCAAAAGCCAAAGCCTAAGCCTAAGCCTAAGCCTAAGCCTAAGCCTAAGCCTAAGCCTAAGCCTAAGCCTAAGCCTAAGCCTAAGCCAAAGCCAAAGCCAAAGCCTAAGCCTAAGCCTACGCCTAAACCTAAGCCTAAGCCTAAGCCTCAGCCTAAGCCTCAGCTTATGCCTCAGCCTAAGCCTAAGCCTCTTCGATTCGAACAGACTCAAAAGATGGCCGAAATTAGAGCACTATGCTGTGCATGCATACGCCGTTTTCTACGTGAATTAACTTTATCTGTCCGAAATAAATAGCGATCCCGATTTGAAGTCCGGACATTTCTCGTCTTACAGTAAAATTGGCCACTCATTACGTACAGGCTTCTTGCTCGCTCTGAAGAGATGGATTGCCCATGAAAAAGTAGCTGAGAATCAAGTTTGGGGAAGCTGATAATGCCGAGGCGTTCAGGTAGTCCAAGTACTTCAGCTTACTGTCATCGAGTGTTTCATCCGCAACAATAACTAAAAATGTTAACTTTTAAATTTTTAAAAATATTAATTAAGATTTTCATGATACAGCCCAATTCAAGAAAACGATATAAGAGACACCAAGCCATACACTGTGTGTATAACGTATAACTACGTACCAAGCTTGTACTGACGAGATACGGTATCATCAGCACCAAAAGTAGCATCATCCTGGCAAAAAATGTTGGTCATTTTGAAGCAAAATAGCCAGAGCAGCGCAAACTTGTGTAGTAGCCAGAAGGCAAGTCGGAAAGCTGAGGAAGCCATAGGCCTATATTTCTTCTTTCTTTTGAAATAAATTTGTCTGATATGCTTAAATCTCTAGGTCGCTTATCATACTTTATTGCGAAATTATATATTTTTTTGTATTAATGGTTTGAAAAACAAACACACCGCTTCCGAGTGTTTTGGGATGGAAAATGTCACGAACAGAAACAATGCAAGCACGTACGAAGGGTACACGGACAGTACACTTTAGCACACAAAACGGAACTGGACTAATCAAGCAGCGCTCTTCCATAACAAATAATTTCCAATTTCAGCCATGTATGTATATAGCCCATAATTCCATATTCCAAAATAAGCGTACTGTATGTTTATTATTTTAGGGTAGCGTGGGGCGAATCCGTCCATCCTGTTGGCTAAGGTTGTGCTAGTTGGCTAGGAACGCAGGAACAGGATGCAGAAGACTGACAGTACCATGCCTACTACAGTACCTACAGTACTATTGCCATGTTTTGAGTAGTTGGAAAAAGGGTTGAAAAGAAACCGCTATAGGATGAGCGAATTTGCCCCACGCTACCCCACCCCTACACGTGTCGCGTTGTTCGCGTACTGTCCTTGGTTGAGGATGGACCTCTGTTGGTGCCGGATGCTTGATCCAAGTTGTCGCGTTTGAAGCAGCAGGCATGCCTGAACCAAATCTGCTGCAGTTCCTTGTTGAAAATTGCGTAGAAGATGGGATTACAGCAGTGATTGAATATCCAGAGGCTATGCGCTGCGGCGAAAGGCCACCGAACGCCTTCACCCGTTACTTGACCGAAGCCGAAGGTGAACGTGCTCATGTACAGATTGGTGGCTGCTCCGATAATGTTGACGATGGTAGGAACGGCGGTTTGAACAAAAATACCCATCTAAAATTGGAACATTACTTTACACCGCTGGACACCTGGAGTATTAGCTTGACGTACAAACTCGGGGCGTAAAGCAAGCATATTACATTTAGTACTTATATGTATCACATCGCAGTTTTATTGCGGTTATGATTGTTGCGTCCAAAAAGTGTAATGGTCTGTGCATACCGCACACTATGTGCAGCGTTTCCGTACAAAACATGTGCAGCGTTTTCCGTAGAAAACATCACAGCGACCAAGTAGGATCGTACCTACGGAATCCGTACCTGTGGAATCCATACCCGTGGAAGAAAAATTCCTCACCTACGAAAAACAATCCACACCTACGGATTCCACACCTACGGATTCCACAGGTACGGATTCCTCACCTACGAAAAACAATCCACACCTACGGATTCCACAGGTACGGAGTCCACACCTACGGAAAACAAATTCCACACCTACGGATTCCACAGGTACGGATTCCACACCTACGGATTCCACAGGTTCGGATTCCACACCAACGGAAATTTTTTTTTGGCGAGACCGTACCCCACAGGGTCGGCTGTAGGTGAGGTGAAACCCACCTACGGTAGTCTCCTCCGAACCTATTCATCATTATGGTGGGCCAGTCCAGTGCCACAAGGCACGACCAACAATGGCCCGAACCAGGGAAGGGCCTGGCACGAAGCCGAACAGCCATCAGCGACCACTGGTCGGGGTGTGCAGACCCGAAGGAAAGCACTGGTGCCTTTAGAAGCCAGCGAGCGGGCGCACCAGCGAGCGGGCTGGGGTTGCCAGGCCACGGCCAGTCGCTTTAATCCCACCTGGCGAGAGTGGGAACTCATGAACCTACGGAAATTTGTTTTGTTGTTTTTATTTTATTCCCTACATG
>JASAMW010007654.1:0-14917 GCA_030247985.1 Epsilonema sp. ZAB3_2
ATCAGCCAATACTGCTACCTTCTGCTCTTACATGTACACTGCGGACTGGACTATGCATTCTTTGGGTGGGGGGAAGTATGGATCGTACTTTAGTCTGACCAATATCAGTTGGCACTTCGACTCAATGCGACTTCAAGTACTTTGTTTGTTTTGTGCTTAGTACGAGTACACGAAGCAGTGACAGAAATTCTCATTTGTGCATTTGTTCATATTGAACGCCTTGAGGTCAAGTTGCAACTGATATTGTCGAGGCTATTCTCTCATCGGTCGCATATATGGGCTAATGCATATGCGGTTTGCACCGCATGCATTGCGGTGCTAAAACACCGCTACAAATTGTTTATACTGAACTTCAGGAGGTCACGATCTTCCGGTTCAGGACGAGCGGGAGATTCCGACGGCGACGAGGAGGTGCCGGAGTCGAGGAGGCTGAAAGCTCCTGTTCTCCTGTTTTACGAAGGTATCAACACTTATACAGTTTTCACCGTACTTGCCTCACGTTACCCGTTTCCCTATATGCATAGCTTCCCCCCCCCCCCCCTTTGCTGGGCTATGCGCGGGTAAGTACGGTACTTTCCCTTCATGCTCCGTAACATTCTGTTAGTCATTCAAATAATTTCTTCGCATTCCTTCGTGTACTAGCGACCTGGGAGCCGGACGAATTGGAGTTGTGCCCTCGATCCATGGTTTCGAAGTACTGTGTGGCTCGTCGCGTCACTCTCAAATTCGCGAAGGGCGAAAGCTTGACGTTTGCCAAGGTTCTCGCCGCACTGTCTGCTGAGGAACCTCACGAAGTGGTCATTTTGGACAAGAAGGCGAACCCGATCGACGCTTCCGACGACGCCGTCGACAGTGAGCTATTCTCATTTCGGTCCTAATTCACCTCATTGCTACTTCATTTATATGTCGCTTAACTTTCCCTCCACTTGTAATGTTCCCTTCCTTTCATTGTAGCCACTGAGTACTGGTGGGGATCCAACCGAAACGCGAAGCAGTTTTGGTATGCGCGGAAGTCGACCTACCTTCTTCGCCTGCAGTGGCTGCGTATCTCTCGCGACGTCGCCGAAAGTTAGTGCCCTTCCTCCCCTTTCCCTTCAGCTACAACATAACTCCTTACATTAGTAGAGTACTGTGTCGGTGTAGTACAGGAAGCAATAACGTGTAGTACTTATTCTCAGGAGACCGAATGCGCAAAGCTGGAGTGACTGATTGCGAGGACCAGCTGCTGACGGCCAGGGCTTCTGCTGCGTTACGACTAGACAGTTAAGCTACTGCTCTCTTCCTTCTTCGCCATTGCCCCTTCTTTCCCTGATATCTCTTGACTACTTACAGTTCTATTGAAACCATGCTATCTACTTTTGCCCAAAAGCGACATTTATACTTTTTAGTTCAGTTACTCCTTCTTACGAAATTTCTTCCCTTTCGCCTATGAGAAAATACAGCACACATTTCCTACATTTCCTTTACATCGATATCGACACCTCTCCGTACACTATTTTTTTTCCGTACAAAGTTAGATACGATATCGTAAACACATCGATATCGATGTTTAATTATCGTTGTAACTTTTCCTAATAATTGACATCAGAAGACCTGTTATGCCACTATCCAGATGAAAAGAAAATACAAGCTACAATATCTTTGTAACTACATTACTTCTGTATGTCCATCACAGTATCGTTCACTGTTGCAGACAGCGTTTTGCGCGAGCTGTTCTCCTCCCTTCTCTGTCCCCGCTGCGATAAAGTGTTCGACACTGGGGAGCTGGTTTGCATTCACTGCTACAAGGTGCGCGGATGTGGCGCCTGCAGGGAGCACTTGGAGATTACTGGCTGTCCCGGGGGAGAGTGTCAGGACAAGGCAGCTCCATTTTGGACGCTGATCAAAAGGAACCCGAAGGACTTGGAGACGTTGTCTCAGGAATGGGACCTGTTCAACGGGAAAATTTAGTATCGTCGTAGGCCGAATGTACGTGTAGGTTTAGAAGGATATGTGGACGCAGGGCTTAGAGGGAAAGGAAGGAGGGGGGGGGGGGGATAGTGATAGCTGAACGGTACGAGAGGAACATATGTGTCTGTGTCATTGGGGGGGGGGGGGGGGGGGGAATTTTGGAGAGGGAGGGAAAGGCGAAGGGGCGAGGCAAATCACAATGCAGACATGTTTTTATGTAGTTTTCCTCGCTACTTTCTACTGCTTGCATTAGGCCAATATGATACTGCTGTTACTACTGTTTATCGGACGTGTGTCGCTATACTGTGTCTGTCGTTGCATTAATCTGTCCTTTTTCCTGTTCATGTCTCACGTAAGCTCACAGGACGTTTTCCGTAGTGTTTTTCCCAATATCTTCGTTACACTTTACACTTTTTCCACTAATTACATTTACATGCTCACTGTGCAAACAACCTTGTTCGTAAAACTACTATGCTTCGTTCTACCTATCTTTGGATTTCACAAAAGAAAGATCTCAAGTGACAGAAATAAATGACGCTTGTCTCAGCGTTCCTTTTAGTGTTTACTGCACATAAATATTGCATAACTGTACGTATGCTATGGCTCCTTGCGTGAATTGCATTTCTTGGTTACATTTTGTAAACGTATGAACTTCTCGACGAGAGAATTTGTTGCCACGTACTCCTAAAATAAATCATACAGCACTACTGTCTAACAGTACACGCTCATCCGTTTCGTTCACTTCTTCCACCGCATCTAAAGGAAACGTAAATGTGCGTGTGTGTAATTATGAGCAAGGACAATGCCTGTTCACCCAAACTTCCTTGCGTCTTTCAACTGGAGATGCCCACTATCTGCTCTACAAACCTTGGATGCAGGCGGTTGCATTCAAAGTCCTTCCTTCGCGATTAGGCACGGTGTAGGAAACGTTTTCAAACCTCTCAGCTACTGCTGGGGATTGAAAATACGCGACGTGGTGCTGCAGGAAGAGAATGCCCCAGCACGGAAGAAGACGAGACGTATGTCCTGCGCACGTTATGCACCAGTACGTGCGGATACCACTGTCAAAGGATTGCGTATGGAATTGGAACATTTGACACCAACGTTATCTGCCACTGCTGTGGAACTGGAGTTTCGCGTTTTCGCTGGTGGTCGGAAAAATTGCGTCGTAGGAAGTAAGAGACTAGCACGTTATGGTATCAGTGCTACCCTCAGTTAGACTACTCAGCGGAACATAAAAGGGCAGTTTCACTCCCTAGTACGACTTAGAAGCAGTATCATTACGCGACATTTTGGAACTGAATTTCTCCTCCTTCTTCTACATGAACAGTTATCATTTGCGGTGTAACGATATTCCACTTGTGCCCGTAAACGTAAATGTTATAATCGTCTTTTTAGAGAAATCAATCAGAACCGCTACTTTCTTTCCATCCGTTGCCGAAGCTGCTGACGCGCATCACCGCACAACAAGCGTCAACATCGACCTGTCATCTGCGTGGAAGATTAACAACGCCATATGTCCTTTCACATTCGTCGTCGTGTTCACTTTTCCGAAGTCCGCTTTCTCGCATAAAGGCCTGCTGCCAATGATACCCGAACAACCATCAGGAACAGCTGCCGGCAAGGTAGGTCAAGCTGATTCCGATTACGACTGCTCCACTAATGAGCAAAACGCTTTCGGAAACAGCAACAGCGTGGATGGCTGTGAAGACAGCCATACGTCTACTGGCACACAGCTGCGACGAGTCGCTAGCGAGAGCGCGTTATAGGCGGGACCATAGAAACGTACTGTTCTGCTTCGTGCTTGTCGTTCGCAACTTTTACCTCTTCATTCACTCGAAGACCACGTGCGCCCTTCCCCCCCCCCCCCCCCAGACAAAAAGGAAAGAAAATGCCTGCTCACGATATATGTGAACGGCCACGGCGTGGGCGTTGAGCTACGGCGCACACGGACCATTTCCGCGAAAAGGGAAAAGGAAGCACACCAAACCCCAAGGACGATATCCATTTCTGCTACCTCGGTATCCATTCGCTTTTAAACCTTTCTAACGATACTCCCTTAGCATAATCCCTTACTATTTCCATACACATCCTTACAATGAACATTTCTCGCACATTCGATAACAGACAACCACAAGCGAACGAAAGGTAGCTAAAGATCGTTTCTTATGGGCCCGCTTATTAGCGATAGGCCAAGAAAACATTCCCGTACAGTGGTGCTCCAACGACCAAAAGCCCACATCCCTCACCGCCACTTCGTCTTACGACGTTCTGCTTCGCTGTACCGCAGATGACAGCTACATGCAAGCGAAGCTTTCTCGCCTGGTTGAAAAGATCCCTTACTTCGCCGCCATCAACTCCTCGTCCGCAATCTCTAACTACGCCGACGGAATGATTACTCTTCCGGAAAGGACCATTCCGAACACGCTTTGCACCCTCACTGGCGCCTCCGTAATGACTGCTATTCAATTCGCCTTCACACGTCGGGTGTTCTACGACTCGAGGGACAGCGTCAGCACGATACAGTCGGGTGTACATCCGCAGAAATCTTTCTTCGGAAATTCTTACCATAAGAGAAACGGCATAGCTGTAGCCGACGATAACTATTCAAACGGCTAATACGGTTTAGTGACCAATGTTAACTTTACGTACGTATCGATATCGCTTTACGACATCAACACCGAACCGTATAGTGGTATCGATATCACATTTCTATATTAGAGGGGAAAAAGTGACGATAGCTTCAAAAATACATCGGTATCGATACACGACATACCCTAGTCGGTTACAGGAAGCAGCAATGCTTAACACCCTTAAAAGAGGAAAATATTCTTACGATAACTATTCAAACGGCTAATACGGTTTAGTGACCAATGTTAACTTTACGTATGTATCGATATCGCTTTACGACATCAACACCGAACCGTATAGTGGTATCGATATCACATTTCTATATTAGAGGGGAAAAAGTGACGATAGCTTCAAAAATACATCGGTATCGATACACGACATACCCTAGTCGGTTACAGGAAGCAGCAATGCTTAACACCCTTAAAAGAGGAAAATATTCTTCATTCCCAACTTTTACCCAAAGGAAATGGTGGCAACAGGGCCACGGTATGACGCAGTTTGCGTTCTGCTGATTGATGCACACCTGACTGTATTCGACGTCCTTTCTACGGCGGATTACATTGGACTTCCTGAGTTGAAGCCTCCGTTAGAACGACTGCTGTGTACGAAGATTGAAGTGAGTACGGTGGGTAGACTACTCTATGAGGCAGAAAACTTTCAACTTCGAGTACTGTACAACGCGGCATTGACCTTTTTCGCCAGTCGCTTGCGCACGGTACGCTACTCTGACTCATGGAAGCAGATACCGCAGCCACATTTGGAAGAGGCGGCGGATGCACTAAGCGAGCAATTGCTATTTTTCTGCTACCCGGACGGATAGTGTTCCTTCTACAGAAGGAACGTTTCCTGTACGGATTGACATTAGCCCATAGCGTACGCGAAAGGGGGGGGGGAAAGGGGTTAATGTGTAAACCCAGAGAACACACCTTTCGTGTGATCTTTCGTCGTTCTAGAAATTACACCTTTCGCCAACAATCACGTTTCCATACTTCTGTTCTATATTGTGTACTTTGTGATCACGGTTATCGTCGGCATTGCGTTGAAAATGTAAACTTACTTAGACCATATCAGCTAAGCATACTACGAACTATAATACCTCGATGCACAGCTGATACGTCATGACGCCTCTTCCTACTCATGTCGAGACATAGCTTGCACTGTATATTGATGCGTAATAGATGCACAGCTGATACGTCATGACGCCTCTTCTTACTCTTGTCGAGACATATCTTGCACTGTATTCATGCGTTATAAACACGTACTTTGTTTCAGAAGTCACATATACCGTGTGAAGTAAAACTTTTTCAAAGTAAATGAACAGGAAAGCTACGTTACCTGCAGCTCAGAACTAGGCGCGGAGGGTTAAGACGGCACCTCCTCCTCATATGGGGCAAATCGAATATTTACATGCATAGGCGATAATAGCACATCTACTACTTCACAAGAGATGAAGACACAAGAAATCCTTATAACGATACTGCTTCCGTAAAGGCAAGGGGTCCCCTACACCTACTTTCGAATTAAAAGTTCAAACCAATTTCATCATAAACTACATTTCTAACCGAGTTTTGTGCAAAAAAAAAGCTTTTCAAAATTCCTATCCTTTCACGAGTTCTCCGTGTGCAAAGTTCAGTCAAGTTCAGCACTGAAAACTGATTTGGTCAACACTATGGTAGTTACGTACGTAGTTAAATACCGTAGTGCTTCCCGAGGACCGCTTTACTACTGAAATTTACCGTTCTTATCTCCAACTAACTCAGGAACGGATAGAAAATATGAACAGCTGTTTCTTGCAAAAGTCTCGGTGTTAAGCAAATGTGCCTTGCGACAACATTTATTTGAACTTTAAATTCGAAATTCTGTGTCGGGGACCGCTCGCCTATAAACAGATTTATAACGATACTAATGCAGTTGTCAACAAGTGCATTGCTATTGTAGTTCATATAACAACAACATGCATAGAAATAGGGAAGAATGTATTCATTAACGATACCAACAACAACACTTCAAGCACTGTTCGATACATACATTACTAGTATCGTTACATCTCTACATTAACCTCTACGTTACACTGCTCCCACCACTGTTCCTACTTACACCTTGTCCCTTCCACGTTCTAAACGGTTGTACTAACAGTGTGCCTTGTTTTTCAAGCAAAAACCTACGGCTCATGCTGTAGGAGGAATGGCATACTGATGGGTCCGGTACTTTCTCCCCCAATGCGCAATCGCTTTGGAAGGAAACGGGTCCGTGACTGCTAACCACAGCTGACCTCACTTCGACGTTTGACGATACGCATCTCCTCGTCCCAGGCTTCGGTTCCGCATGCTCCAATTCCGATCTTTCCTCGAGAACTTCTGCCAATAACTTTGAAAATATGAATCTTTGCAATAAGTCCACCGTACTCTCTCCTTCCACCATCACTCTTTGAGATTCCTTCGTCTCCTTCGACATCTCATCTCTCAGCCTGTCTAAGGCACTGGACAAAACCGTATCATCCGAATCCGACACTTCAATAGGTTGCGTTTCAATAAAGAGGAAATTTTGCGTAAATAACGTTTGTGAAACCGCCACACTTTTCCAGCACCAAAAGCGACATCGGTATGGAATAGAGATGCCGCTAAAACACAACCATCAGAAAAACGATATCGATATTGCTATCGATACTAGCTCTTATGAAATGACAAATATCGAGAATGATATTTCAAGTTTTTGGAATATCGCTAGCGACGATATCAATATCGATATGTACAATATTTCAGGAAGGTCCATTTTTGGAATCGATAATTTGTACACAATATGGACTGGGTATTGAGAACGACATTGCTACCGATGCCTCGATGTCGATATTGCTACCCGGAAAGAAATTCGACGTATCGACTACTTTCGATATGGATCGCGATCAATAACGCGGCATTTTAACTACGGATTTCTATAGCACATACCTATCGTACTGTATCGATATCCACACAAGAAATGCCTGTAATACATTTCTTACTTCCGATATCAACACTCCGTCATAAAAAGCTAAGCAAAGTCGAGATCAACTTTCGGCATTTTCCAACACAATTAAAACTAGATAAATCCTTCAGCACTGCATGGAATCTTATCGATTCCTGAGAAAGGACAAGCTCCATATCGCTATCGTCTTCAATGCTCACATTCTTCGCAACAAAATTAAAATGCGATGTCAGGTAGTATTGAGAATTGCGTGGACAGGGGGGTTACTTTCACTTTTCTACTGATGACGTGAGCTGATAGCCCAACTGATCTTACGTATTTCCAAAAAAGAACGGGTCGAAAATTCGCACCCAGTCCTGAGATATGCAGCCTCACAGGTGACCACAATTTGCCCCTAACTTTTCTCTCCTTCACCGTAAAATGGGGGTAAATAGCCCCACAGTGGGGCTGGGCTAGAGAGGTGAAAATTTGTCCAAACATGTACCCCCGTAGGGTCTACGTGTGTGCAAATTTATAGCCCCAAAGTCCCCACTGCGGGGCTATTTACCCCCCATTTATTGGGTGAAAAAGTGAAAAAAATAAGCTCAAATTGTGGTCTACTTTGAGGCTTCATATCTCAGGACTGGGTGCGAATTTTCGATCCTGTCTTTCTGAAACATATGTACAATCAGTGGGACTATCAGCTCACGTCATCAGCAGAAAACTGAAAATTACCCCCCCCCCCCCCTGTCCGCGGTACTGTACAGCAATACTGAATCCTTCCAGACATCGCGTTTCAATACGGTATCCACATAGACGACTACAAAATAAATTAATTATTTTCAACGTCTGCACGCAAACCTTCGGCTCACTACGATATTACGCAAAATTCCCCCTCTTTAAGGATATCAGCCACTGTCTTCCTACGCTGGCTCCTTTTCCCGTTCGATCCAACGACAGTGACTGTGCCAAAAAAATTGTTCAGATCAGAATCATCGTTCACCTCAACTCTCGATGTCGCTGACTTATCCTCTTCACCATCGTAGTGCTTCTCCCAATGAACATTACGCTTCTGACGATTGATAGATGAACCTCCGCTTTGCTCCTCAATACTACTTCCGCCACTCTTCCTCTTTAGGCAGCTCTTCATTTCCAAATTACAGTTCTCTTCTCTTTTCCAGACATACGAAATGAAACCTCTTGCACTATATTATATATATATACACAGGTGTAAAACAAACATCACCAACCGCTTTCTCGCCACAAGCTACAAGACTTCACCACTGCTACCGCATTTGCGTTGCCAGATGCAGACATTGCTTTACTAATGGGCGTTAGCTTTATGTGTGCTACTAAAACCACCTCACAAAATTGCCATGGCTTAAAACAACCTGAAAGGACATGGATTCTTATCAACTACCACCCTTCCTCATACAGTGCCACAACACTGCCCCAACTGACACACGACAATTTCTAACCTCTTCATTTGGGGGGTCCAGTAGTGTCACGGTTCTCGATACAGTGACATACCTTGGCAACACTACGCTGCAGTACGGTCGGCAAATGCATGGACTGCTGAATACTAGTACATCCACCTTACGGACAAAACACTTTTACGATACATGTAGGGTGAAAAAACGAAACTTCCACCTATTTTTTCGGCAAAGAGAAAGTGTTTACTCAGCTTCTAACGAGTTGCGTATTTACCACTCCATTGCTTCCTACTTTTCAAATTAGCCTAAAAATTGACCAAACCAACGTTTATTGGCAAAAACCTTGATGGAACGCCCCTTCACTGACATTAAAACACTGATTCGGTCATACTGCCGCTTATTGCTCATTCAGATTTCGACTATATAGTCAAAAAATACATGGTACCAGACTTTTTTCGGTAAATCTTGTCGGGTGGCATACCTCCATCTGTATAGCATCGGCACGGGAAATCAAAGGTTACGCGTTCGAGCCCCGCTGCTCCGGGAAAGGTTCATTTCCAATACTACTTCTCCGTTTTCGTTCAGCTCGCGCAAAACGGTTTTCGGCTTCACCTAGTCAGGCCGCTCGCCTGAACACCATTAGTGACGCGTCCATATGGTATGCCACTTCATTAAGATGTCCACGCCTAAGTGGATTTGTTCCTTAAATACTGACGCTGCCGTTTCATGCTTAAAACAGCTGCAAAATCGATTACTACGTAACAACGCTATCATTACATGCGCATTCCATTACTTGTATAACTTCTTCACCCATGACATAACCATGTGCATCACTTTGTGTCAGATTAGGTGTCCCTAGCAGCTCTGTTCGTAGACATAGTTTTATGCGCTATTATACTGTCCCCCTTCACTTTACTCTGTGGCGACCTACAGCGGTCTGCGTATCTTTTGTGTCACGCCGTCCTCCTTTCGGTGGTCGTCACGCCACACGCTTCGCGTACTAATGATAGGAGAACAAACAAACGACACACGCAAACGACCTGGTACACCCAACTTCACATAGCGAACGCATGTGTCAAAGCGGCAACGTCAAACCTTATCTGTAGGAGTACGTGCTGGGCAATGAACTAACAGCGAACGCAGGAAAAGGAAAGGGAACGGTAACCATAGGAAAAAATTCTTCGACTTCAGTACTATCATGGAGTAAAGCAAAGCATTTACACAGCGTACTTCCTTTCCCTTGCAACCCGGCCCCCCCCCCCCCCCCCAAAAAATAAAAAGGAAAAAAAAAAGAAAGATGCGTGACGCTAAACGTGACAGAATTAGCAAAAACGTGACAGATTAATACAAACACTACTTACTGCTTACTCGCAGGTGTACCGCTGATGCATTTACGACACACTCGAGCTTACTGCAAAGGTGTCACCACATGTCATCCCGCGGGTGCCCCACGAGATACTAAACAGCTCACCCGTTGAGGACGCCGGTTTGACTACGTAATCACCTTCCAAATCACCTACTTTGGTAAAGGCAGCTTATGTCAACACGCGGGTTGCCCGTCCCTTTTCCAATCCGCAAATAGAAATGACTTTACAAATTCAAAAGAAGAAAGAGAAAGAAAAAAGAAATTAAATGTGAATAGCGCTCGTTAGTTGCGCGATAACTAGAACAGTTACGTTCGTACGCCTTCTGATTCATTCTACCGCCAAGTTTGACCAACGCGCTTACAGCTATGAGAAGAAAAAGACGAATTACTCCCACGAAACAATCAGCCGCAACAAGCACTAAGAAGAAATCCGATGACTCAGCAGGAGAAGAGAGGGTAAGCCTACGGATGGCCCCTTTGCGTTCCATTTCCTTTTCAAAAAATTTACCCGCTAACAACCATACATGTGCAGGGCTACCCGAATGCGTATTTTTCTTTTGCAACTTCAGACTACACCCGACGACACCGAGGAAGGCGCAGGAGGATATATGGGAGCTGAGAACACGGGTAGCACTGCGAAAACAGCTCCAGCTATGAACGCTACTTTCGAAAAGGGTACGCAGGTGGGTTACCTCGTGCGCGGAAAGGGAGTACTGCCACGGTACGCACCTTGCACAGTTCAGGCGTACTACGCTTACGGCGCTGCTTTGCCGATCGGCAAAGGCGTTCCCCTTCACCAGCGCGCTCTAAAAACAACTACGACGCCTTGCTACGCAGTCGAGCCGATGGACGGACCTACCTTCGGGCGCACGAAGCACATGCGATGGCTGTACTTGGCTCCGGATAAGGTGGATACGGTAAGTACGGTTACGACAAACCGAGGAAATATCGATAAATAACCGTTACGTAACAACATAGACGCGTGTATGGACTCATAGGCAAACTGCCCTCTTTGGAACGATAACCCTCCAAAACTTCTAATTCGTCTACCTTGCCCCACTGCAGTATACCCTACGGCTGTGGGGGAAACTACGTGGCCTAGACTCGATTCGGCTACGCTAGGCTAGGCTGTGGGCTAGGCTTCGCTGTGAGGCTAGGCTAGGCTATGCTGGGCTGTGGGGTAACGAAATGGCTGCGGCGCTAACAACAAAAAACAATATCGGTCTTGGCCCCCCTAGCCACGGCGTTACTTCATTGCGGTAGAACGAACAGAAAATTACAATCCTGAAAAAAAAACATTTCCTCAATCCACACAGCTTGAATGAACCAAAACACGCGTCTATGCATACCTTCAAAACGAACTCCGTACTCTTTTAAGTAACGATACCGGACCTTTCATCGACACTTATCGAAGTATAACTTTGCCGACATCGACACTGACGGCGACTACTCCCCCCTTTCTTTCCTTACTCCTGCTAAAAGGCGTCAATTACATTGTAAACATCTCTGTTATCTGTTGCAGTGGGAGAGAACGAAGACGAAAATCACCGACGAACCCGATTTGACGCAGGAGGGGAATGAGCAGCGACCGCGAACGCCTACTGTTCAGATGGACAGTGGCGCAGGGGAAAGTACGAAGCAGACAGGCGATGCCGGCAGATTTAGGCGCAAGTCGACCACGGCTTCCTCTCCTACTGCAGATGCTGTAAAAGAGCAGCCGGAGCCGAGGAGAAGTCGAAATCGCACCGCTTCGGAGCACTCGAATCAGCAGGGGAGAAATCAACCTCAGCCTGCTTCCACACGGATGAGTCCTGGGCAAAACGCAGCGGAGGAGACGGAAGGCGACATCATGGTGGCAGAGGGCGGCGAAACTAATGGGGTCACCAATGAAGACGAACCTATGCTGCAGCAACTCGCTACGGACACTCTTTCCACGCAGCCCCCGTGTCAACCCCATCCCGTACAGTTGCAGCATACCGGCAGAAGCGGCTACGCTCTTCGGTGGCAGGCTTTGCAGCAACACACCGGAGCATTCGGAGGAACAGAGCAGAAGAAGGGGTGCACTGAATCGGGGAAGGCGACGACTAGCAGCAAATCCGGCGGATCGCAGAAATCAGGTGGCAGAACAGGGCGAAAAAGGCGGCAATCGAAAGTAGAGGACGACGACAGCGAATCAGCGGACAGCGGCGATGATGACGACCACGAGCCCGAGGGTGACGAGCACGAATCGAGCTTCTCCAGCGACGCCGAGCCGGTTGCGAATCGGCAGGACGAAACGATAATGGTTCAGCCACCGGGAACGCCGGAGCAGGCCGAAGACGAGACACCAGAAATCATCCCGTCGCCCGGAACAGATGAGGACTTGCCCTGCTTCGTCTCAGGTAATGTACTTTCCATGACCGAATTCTGACAGTACACCTGTGGATAAGGCATCATATGAAGTGTAGCTCACTTCTGCGGTTACGATATTAAAACATTCTTAAAATGTCGATAGTAACGTTGATATTCTACACTTCTTACATTTTATACATCGATATCGATATTCAATATTATGTAAGCACCATTTTCTCAATATCGATATCGATATTCAACGTACGTATCGATATCGAAACTGTAACATCAATATCGATGTTATCGATGTAGCATTACCTGTCAGTAACCTCACATAACGGCATCTGTTCAATTCAACAACTTCGCCAGCCAACCTTTCGAACATATAGCTATAGTCAGGGCAAAAGCAGTTGGTACCTGAACTCAAGGCGCATTGCGTAAAGTCGATTTACAAATGCGGATTTCTGTCCACGCTTCGTGTGCTCTTATTTAGCAGCAGTACATGCCAACTACGCAACTCGCCTTGAGTGCAGGAGCCAACTGCTACTGGGCAGACTATAACACTTCTATGACCATTTCTTCACTAATAACGACATATGTATTTTCAGCAGCGGTGGTGGACTTCAAGAATTCGGAGCTGCCGCCAGCGACACAGGACGTGTTCCCTACTCGCCGAGTGGCGATCGACGCCCACGCGCCGGCCGTCGCAGCTCTGGTGGAGGATATGGATAAAGTGTCCGGCAGACTCGAGCTGGTGTTCCCAGAGACCCCATTGAGCCCCCCGACTGAGGACGAGCATACGCGATCCTGGGATGCGGAGCCCGGCCTGAGCCATCTCATCTCAGAAGATGACTACGACGAGACTACTCGGCCAGTGGAGGATAAGGATAAGGACACCGGCGTACCCATGACCCACGTCAGATTCCCGTGCGTCAACCCGGATCCGAAGGAAAAGGAGGATTTGTGGCTGCTGACCGGATCAAAAATGCCGCTGTACACATCCGGTGAGGTACCCCTCGGCGGTGGCGCTTTCTCGTGTAACTCTTCCTGCGAGACTACCATCGACCTGCAGGCTTTGACCTTTCTCTACGTGTCCTTCGAAACTCTGCACCACGTAGCGTTTCTCATGAACCCCGCTGACTTTGCTTTGACGCTCAACGTCGACAAGGAGTACTGCAGTGGATACGACTGGGGAAATGACGCTTTCCTGGCGGCGAAGAAGAAGTTCGAGGTAAGAACACGCAAAACGACATTTATAGCACTCATCTCGCGCATACCACAACGACTATTCGGGCCAGTAGCACTTGCCCTTTGGACTATAGGCGCGTTGCGTAAAAAAAATTACACAAATACGGTTTCCTGTCCACGCGACATGTACTCCTACTCAGCAGAAGTACATGCAAACACCCAACGCGCCTAGAGTCGGAGTGCCTTCTACTATTGCCCAGACTACAGCAGTAGTCAAAGACGTCTTTCTTTCACGCTTCAGAAGAAGCAGTATCGTACGCGACCATCATGCCTTCGTCGCATTATACGCAAAACACGACACGATTTCCCTAACTGTCGTTGCGCAAATTTCCGTATTCTCACTTAAGGTCTCAGAATTCAGTTCCAACAGCCACACTTTGAGGCTTCGTCGTAGCCCATGTATTCCAAGATAAAATTGAATCGTCGTAATGGGAACTAAATTACAAGAAATGCATAGGTTAATGTTTCAAAAAGGGAATAGCACTACAAAATAGAGCATTACAAGAGGCGCTGTATGGCCGTGTCATAGAGGTCGTGTAACAAGCAATCCATCGATATCTCGAACTCCACTAAACTCCATTTCGTCGACTAAGCAGAAAATCAGAGTATGTGTTAACTGAATACCGCTTCTTCAGACGGATGGCGTCCTCTTCTTATGCCACGACCAAGGAGTAGCGAGTCAGGCCCTCAACTTCCTGAAAGAAGAGGTGGATGCGACTTACTGGGACGGCAATACTTTCACAAAATTTAGTCATATCAACATCGAAAACTAATTATCATTCATATCGCAACGCAGTTGCGATATCGGTAATCCCACAACGATACCAACACCAACCGTAACAAATAACCCCCCATATCATTACCTATCGATACCACTGTTCATATCGATAGTTACAAATAACTATAAGTAATCGATTTCTCACAATTTCAGTCCAAAAAAAACCACTGTGGGGCCATTTACCCCCAATTTTTACCCGGGCACCTTTGTAAAATATTTTACGTAAGTTGGGCTATCAGC
>JASAMW010007658.1:0-24303 GCA_030247985.1 Epsilonema sp. ZAB3_2
GCTAATGAGGCCACAGCTTTTGACCAGTGGCGTGCTAACCTGAATCTGAATCTGCCCAACTACAACGCAACGATGAATGTGGCTAGGCTATTGCTCGGTACTTGAACATGTGCGGATGTGCCAGCACTTGCTATGATTTTTGTATAGCCCCACCGGTAAATACGGTAAAGACTCAATCAATCACGCAGGATACGAACATACTGTACGTATTGTATGTGTAGATATGTATGATGTACCAAAGAAAAAGCTAGGCCTAGGCATAAAGCGACATACTACCAGGCATAACAATACAGAATTCGGCATATCGCGACGCTCCGGCATAAAGAGATTTTGTCCGGCATAACGCGACAAACCTTTCGGCATATGCCGACAACGTCCGGCATAACGAGACTCCGGCATATCGGGACAACGTCCGGCATATCGCGACAGCGCCCGGCATAATGCTACACCTGGCCATAATGGGACACAATCGAGTATTGAGTATCCATCTACAGAGTGTCCCATAATTTACTCCGGGGGTTTCCGCGCTTATAACTCTCGAGTTGGTGGATACGGAGTCTTTCCGACCCAACTTTGAGCAGCCGCTGCGCTCGCTACAGGACAGATACAAACATGCAGTTTTGCTCTCATAGTAGATCCAACCTATGTCTATCCATACATAAAAAGAGCGGCCCAAAAGCTTCGTATTTGGCGCAGTACGACGTCTCAAAAATACCCCAAAAAACATGCGATTAGGCGCTACAGAACGAACCGCTGGGTAGATGTCAACATCCAGTATACCTTTCGATTTGTCTCACTGAGATGAGTCGATTGATACCTCTGGCGCCCCTCTACGTTGCCTCTACGCAAAGTTATTCCAGAAAAACCTAATATTCGGGGCTATCGTTTTGGACGAAGACGCAAGGCATGGCAAGGCAGGACGAAGACGAACAGACGCTTGTTGAAAAGTTCAGGTGATGCTCTTTTGAACAAGCACTTCGATTTTCCAACTCTTTTCGCCGTTTTCCAACTCGCCCTGGTTGTCTCAGGAGAGATCGATGAATATAGGACCTCATATAGTCTGTTTACTATGGTATACTATACTCTGTTCAACGAAAGAAAACGTCGAGAAACCCACACTAACAGGTAAACTGGTGAGATTGATGTTTTATGCCACAGTAGAAGTTGCCTCTGAGTACATTGACGTTTCATCCAGTCACCCTCCCCTCCCCTTGATGTTTCATAAAGTGCCCGTGTCCACCCCGCCTTTATTTTGGAAAGACTCCGTATCCACCTTAAAGCTCAGATATCAATGCGGCTTTTTCTGTTATGTAGCCAAGGCTTCAACTTAGACACATGCAAAATTTCATCTGCGTAGCTTCATTGGTTATGTTTTATTGGCCTTCAAATTTTGGTCCCGTTTTTTGCAGTTTTTCTCTCAGTACTGTAGAATTGCGGTTTTAGGAACACTCAAATTTGTATTTATTTACGCTTTCCAGACTTTGAATTGACGTTACGTCAAGTTCTTTCGCTAAGTGGATTGCTCTGAGGCACTTAGAAAATAATTGGCAGGGGTTGATAGCAAATTATGCCAGAAAATGTGCCGAATTTGCTTATTTGGGGGAAAAGTCCATAGAAATTGGGGGCTAGAGAGTGCAGCTGTTTTGAACCAGTTCTAATTGAACTAGAATCATGAAATTTTGTCTGCCTCTAAGTTGAAGCCTTGGCTACATAATGCAAAAAACCGCATTGAAATCTGAGCTTTAGCTGGAGAATTATTACCGCGGAAAGCCCCGGAGTTTATTATGGGACACCCTGTATTGACATCTACGTACATACATACAATATCTTGATTACACCATAACCATAGCCCACGGATGAAAACTTTTTTCTGCACAGCACGCACTCACAAAGTTAGCCTACGTAAGCAGGCCTATCCATGCAAAGCCAGAATTATCTACGACTTTGGCTTATACCCCTTCTGTCACTTCTTTCAGCTCCCGCATTATTCGTACTATGCTTCCCAGACGCTGCTGCTGCGGATCGATTCTTCTTGTCTTTGGAGGCGCTAGCAGCCCTTCTCTTTGCTTTGCTGTCAGTCGTCGTCGTTTTTCCACCCCGTGGTTTGGATCCTGACTGGTCGCCAGTCGTCGATTTTGCGACGGAGGAGGCAGTCGGCCCTGTGGCCGCAGTCCGAGACCTTCTCGCTCTTCCCACAGATGCGCTACTGCTAGAATCTGCTGCTGGCTTGTCTCCTCCTGATCGCTGTCTGCTGCTGTTGGATGACTGCTTGACAAGTGCGGGAGTCGAACCGCGTGAATGAGACGAGTCCGATGTTGGCGTTGTTGCGCTCTGCTGCAGACCCACCGCCTTCATCTGTGGTAAATCATAGGTTATGTGAACGCATGCATCCCTGAGCACAATACTGCAATGATTCGTGAATCATGAATCCATGTGTCGTGGTAATAATTCCCACTTGGTAAAAGAAAATTAAATAGGGTTTACTTCTTCAGGTGTCAGCAAGGAAGAAAGCTTGGCATCTTCGAACGCTCTATCGCATCGCTTTCGAATTTCTTGGCTACAAGCTTCTGCGAATTCCGCATCCTCCTCCAGTATGGCGTCTTTTTCTGATTTCAGCAGCAGAACCGCTTCTTTGTGAGCCTGATTCGTTCAATCAATTTTTTCGCATGTCAAAACGGCTAATAAAGAAAATCCTCAATATGTTGTATCAGGAGTAATATAAAAGGGGGAGTCATAAAGAGCCACTTCCATACAAACGACTGATTTTCACACGCAAAGTTCGAAGCATTCCAGCGGTCTTAGAGAAATAAAACTGATACCATTGAATGCGCCGATTCTTCTTCTTTCCAATGGTGTCAGTTTCGTCGAGGTCCGAGGCCTCCTTCCATTTTATTTTTAGCGGGAAGTAGAGTGTACTTTTGAACCTCAATTTTTTCTCGGGGAATGCTCTGGACGGGTATCGCCAAATTTGGCGATCATCGCCAAGTTTGGCGATCACGCTGCTTTGCAAACCAGCCAGCGTGTATCGCCAAATTTGGCGATGATCGCCAAGTTTGGCGATCCTCGCAGCGTGCTCGCCAAACTTGGCGATGATCGCCAAATTTGGCGATACCCGTCCAGAGCATTCCCCGAGAAAAAATTGAGGTTCAAAAGTACCCTCTACTTCCCGCTAAAAATAAAATGGAAGGAGTCCTCGGACCTCAACGAAGCTGGCACCATTGAAAAGAAGAAGAATCGGCGCATTCAATGGTGCCAGTTTTATTTCTGTACGACCGCTGGAATGCTTCGAACTTTGCGTGTGAAAATGAGCCGTTTGTATGGAAGTGGCTCTTTATGACTCCCCCTATTACTCCTGGTTGTATCAAGACTGTTGTATATACATAAATACTACGCACCAGTTGAATTTTTTCCAGTGCTGCACAAAATTTTGTCTCACTCCGCTTGTCCCCTCTCTTTCCGGCTGCCGCAATTTTTGTCGTCAAGAGGTCAATGATTTGTTTCAGCTCTTTCGCATATTTCTCTTCAACGATCACGGTTGCTCTGAAGAGTCAACATACGGAAAAGGTCAAACAAACAGCCTGGTCATTCAGCTTTAAAGTAGAAGTGCGTTTGTCAGTCATGTTCTAGTTCTGTATCTAACTTTGCAGTTCCTATTCGACTTCGAGCAGATTTGGCGCGCTCTATTCGACGCTTTTTGTCTTCGTGGATAGCGTCGTGATCATGCGACTGGTCGTGCAGGACATCGCGTAGAGGCAGCCCATCAACATCCATCCCAAGTATGGCTACCTGCAACATGCACATAGCCTACCGTAAACGTACAGTACCACACCACCCTTCACGGTTTGACTTTTTCAGTATCGATCGAATCGACACTATTTTCATCCATAACAGGGTTCTCTTTTCGAACCTTGATCATCATCATCATCACTTTATTCTTCGATCGCATGCGTGCGCTGCGCACAACATAGTTACTATCGCATACCGCGGATGCAGTGAACATGGCGAATACCAACCATATTGTGTATGAAACAGCGCTCTACATACTACAATTCGTACATAATCTTACTGTATACGTATCAAAAAAGATCAGCGGTCAAAATCGAAGCAGCGTCCAAAATCATGATCTAGTGACGGACCAGGGTCCAGAAGGGGAGTGAGGCAGGTCAGATAAAGGCGGCGGAACTGGCTTTTAGCATCTTTTGCAAAATTGGGTGGACGTGGTGGAAGGTGTGGAGAAATGAGTTTGAAGCTTGAATGTCCGGATTGAAAGCTGAGGAAATTTTCAAGTCCATGTGCCTTGGGCTGTTGAAACAGGGACTGAAGGCTGCTTGTGATGGGGATCAGTCTTCTTGAATAGCGGAACCGAACTGCTACAGCAGAAGTTTCTTCCATACAAGAGTTCTTTTCTTCATCACAGCGCAGTTGTTACTATTATTGATTGAGAGCGGAGAAAACAAAAGACAAGACCGCACCGTGCACTGCACACTGACACACGTGAGTATGTACTGACACACGTTGATTTTATTACTGGGCTTTACAGGATGTGTGTAGTTGTTCCAATATGGTCTTCCTTGGTACGTGTACGTAGGTATCAAGTTTCTGGCACCGTGTGTGAGTGAACGTATTTCTGATTTTACCTGATTGCATTCATTGTGTGGATTTGGGTGGCACTCATTGACTACCAACTTCAGAAACAAGCAGTCGGTGTCCAGAAATATAGTCTTCAACTCTCTAGCCTGGTAGTCTGTGCTGTGATTGTCTCGAAACGTTGCCACCCTAAAAGTACATACAAATATTTCAGTGTCCCTGCTCACTTCGTCCGTATTCCTGCATCGGCTGATATTAATATTATTAGAGTAGTTGTGTACCCAAGTTTGCGATACTCAATTTCTTCCAGCCTCAAATAGTCAGCCAATTCATCGTCGTCATCACAGAAGAAAAATTCAACACTCGTAGCTGAAATAAAATGACAAATGACACTACAAGTTAGCTTGCTATGTAAGTATGTACTAGTTGGTAGGGGATACGGTTATTTGGTTGCGGGTTTTTTGGTTGCGGACATTTCGTTGCGGCGGTGATCATTTCGTAACGAGAACTTTCGTTGCGGGTACTTTTGTTGCGGGTTTTTCGTTGCGGACATTTCGTTGCGGTCGTCGTCTGGTCATCTCGTAACGAGAACTTTCGTTGCCGGTATTTTTGTTGCAGGTCATTTCGTTGCCGATCTTGATGTGGTCAGTTGGGAACGAGAACTTTCGTTGCCATGCACTTCGTTGCAGGCTAGGCTTAGGCTTAGGCTTAGGTAAATCTCGCAACGAAAATGACCAGCAACGAAAGTTCTCACGACCAAGTGACCAATTTTTGACTGGCAACGAACTGACCCGCAACGAAATGACCGACAACGAAAGTTCTCGTTACGAAATGACCAGACGACGACCGCAACGAAATGTCCGCAACGAAAACACCGCAACGAAAGTACCCGCAACGAAAGTTCTCGTTACGAAGTGACTGCGGCAACGAAATGTCCGCAACGAAACGTCCGCAACCAAAAAACCCGCAACGAAGTGACCGTAAACCAGTTGGTAGAACTTACGAATGAATATGTTGTGAGCAAGAATCTGAATCTTCTTCATTCTGCTTTTTGTTTCAAACTTCAGAACCAATTCTTGCGGATACGAGCAGTTTCTGAAAATTACAGTTAGCGATCAATTATTTAGCAACATACAGTACATCCCCGTACCTGTATCTCCATATACAGTACATGCAACCTACATAATGTACGTCTGAAAAAGTCTTAGGGTTTTTAGGCTTTGTTGCGGTGCAGTGTTGCTCGCTTTTCGGACGTACAAAAAAGTGTATTACTTTTCTGATATCCATCCCTTTCCATCAATCAGATCCTCGGTAATCTTTTCCACACTTTTCTTCGGGTCATTCGAAGAAATTACGGCATAGTTTAGTTCTTCAGGTTTCCTTTCGCCTCGAGGCATGTTCACACTGTTGTGTAACAACTATTCTACGGTACGAACATACAGTATATCATCACCGTTGCTCCCACTGGGCAGGTACGGCAAACAAGTAGCGATTTCTCGTTCAGACCATCAGTGTAGCATGAAGCTTTGACAGTCGCGGTGTCACTCTCACTCAATTGGCACGTGCTCAGCAGTCGAAAAAAGCTTTTGTCGCTTGCTATAAATTATTCATTCAAAAATTTGACGCGAAGCTTCAAACACGTTTGCCATATTCATGTCAAAGAGGAGCAAAGATCTCAGCTTCGACAGGATGATGGAGCACCATAAAGAACTTTCCTATACATTGGGTGGCAAACAAAGACTTTAGAATAAGATACAGGGTGGTTTTTTTCGGTCATACGATTTTGACTGCTCATTTCAACAGGTTATCTTGCACCGATTTTGCTCAAATTTTACCCACATACTGTATTCCCGAGCGTTTGCCATTTACTTGGTAAAAATTTCGAGTTATAATGCTGCACTGGTAGTGAGAATTAGAGCAGAGAACATGAAGTCACAATTTTCCACTATTTTCATCATAATTTTCCACTACTGCTCAATTCTTCCATAAAATTTTCGGAAAACATGACAAATGGCAATAGTGCTACATTTTTTCGAATGGTATGAACCTATGTAGACCCTTTCCATTTTTGTACCGCCTGAAAAATGTCGGGAGTCATCAAATCTGGTGATTATGGCTCATCAGCTGAAGATGCCGCACTGATGAGGCATGAGCAGCACTAGCCAGGGATGCTCTGTTTCGTTTACACTACGTCGTCCATTCTTCCCCTAAGCAGAATTATATATTTTTGGTAGTGGTGCGATGATCTGATGTAGAACAAAGCAGGCATTTAGGTAGCGCATTTTTATATTATGAAAAAATCACTCCTAAGCGTACCAATGCGTGTATCGTAGCATTGGTGTCACGAACAGATGTAGATGTAGAACAGCATTGTACAGTATGTACTATGTAGATGTACAATACAATAGCAAAAGTAGTAGGCTACTCGTATTAAACGCGGATGGGAACACGTATCGCACTCGTAATGTATGTACATCGACAACAGAGCACGACAACTAACAGCTAAAGGTATGCGTATGAGCCCACAGTTACTGACTTGTGTAGAAATTACCTACTACGCATGAGAATCAACTTTATTAGTGTAGTGAAAAGGAAAATAATTTACCATATGCACACGTTCGTACATACGTACAGTAGCATTACTTACTTACTAATAGTATTGCTGCTCGTTAGAATTCACTTTATGTACTACAGAAAGGTAAAGCTGAGAAGTCACGATTGTTGTATTGGTGGCAACGGCCGATTTGGATTAGCTGACTCCGTCAAAACTGATATTTCTATCTGAAAGCAACAAAATTCACAAATGAACAGTGCAGTTCAATTCTAAGGCATAATGGACGTTTATCTTTATAGTAGGATAATGAACTCTGGCAAAGTCGGACAACGGGCAAATCAACCCAATTGAGTGCAGCTAGCGACCCTGTTGTACAATATGTGGCAGTGAGTCACTAGTGCGCTACACATGATGTGAGTGAGTTAAACTCACGGTGAATTCCCCGTAAGTATGTGATGAAGCATAGGGATGCCGGTGAATTCACCGTGAGTTTGAAACTCACCACGTGTGAACACGTGAGAAAAATTTTGCGCGTGGGAGCAAGTGAGGATGCTCTACACGAAAAATAAAACTCGAAGTTCAAACTCACCGTGAATTCACCGTGATTTTACTCACCACGTGTGCAGCGCGCTACTCAGTGACAAAAGCTTGGTGCCCGACCGTGTACACCATGTCCGACTTTTCCCCATGCTACCCTACTTACCACCCGCAAGCCCCTTTCGATGGGATCAGCAATGAACAGACCGCGTGGAATGTACACGGTTTCGTTCTGCTCCTTCAGATACCTCGCTATACGGCGCAACTGCTGGAACAAAAATCACAATATCGCACGTCTGCAGGCGACTCTTTTGTTTGAAACTTAGCATTTCATTGGTGCGCTTCAGACGTGAACTCCGAATTCGCTCCGAATTCGGAGCCCTGCCTATGCTTCATCATGTAAATCCTCCGAGTTTGCTCCGAAATCGCTCCGTTTTTCCAAACGTACGTGTGAACTGCCGAGTTTGAAACTCGGAGACGTGTGAACCACCGAGTTTAGCTCCGAACTCGGAGGCTTCTCGGAGCGAAAGTCGGAGCTAAGTAGAAAAACAAAAAAACTGCGCAGAAATTTTACGACGTGGCGCGTGAACCTCCACAAAGTGATAAAAGCTGCTCGGCGTTGCTTTCTCCCCTTGTGAACGACTGAAAAGAAGCGCGCCGTGTTTATTCGGAGCAAAAACGTTTACGTGTGAACCGTGTAGCAACCGAATTACTCTCCGAATTCGCTCCGAATTCGGAGGCTCCTCGGAGCGAACTCGCTCGGAGCAAACTCGGAGCACGTCTGAAGCACACCATTGGTAGGCCCATTATGTTCGCAGGTATGTATGTTCGGTGCCCTCTCTTAGGAAAGCTAGCTAGCCAGCTGTCATGATCAAAAGGGGTAATTGTGTGACTGAGGTCGTTCAGGTGCGTAGTTCAATGGTTAAGGGCGCTCGCCTGGAACGCGAGAGGTCCAGGGTTCAATTCCCTGGCACCTCTGGCAAATTTCCCTTCTGGATTCCCTTTTTCTGAGGAAAGCCAAAAGTCAAGTAATGTAGCAGAACTTTCGCTTACTCTACCTTGTCAAACTGATTGGTGATGCAGAAATGTGAGAGATAGCAGGAGAAGCAACCGAGCAAGGTCTCAAAGGCGGATCGAGCACCGATCTTCTCAGCTGCCGCATACATCTGATTCAGCTCTCTCACCGTACGCTCAAAGTATTCCCTTTCAATCTGCAAGCAGACCCGTATAGCAAACCGGTTTCTGCATATGCACGTAGTGAGTCAACCAATAGCACAGCATCGCTCAGTCAAGTACGTATGTACCGTAGTACAGTCGGCCCACGGAGAGAATGCAAAGATTTCCGAAATTGCCAAGTTTTTCCGGAAATTCAAAGATTTTAGACGAATTTTACATGCGCAAAAGCCTTGCGCGGCTACGGAACTCAGCCAGCATTCTCTCAATGGTCGCGAACCATCATTCTGATCATGTGAATCGGGTATTACTTTTCCTTCTAGTTCTTGAGGAAGTGAGGTGTAGAATCGGACGGCGAGTCCTTGCGAGTAGTCGCGTTGTATGAAGATCTTACGGCACTGATTCAGAGGAACTCGAGAAGGGGGCGTGACAGAGGACGACTGCAGATGATTGGCTGCTCCCGACACCGTCGTCGTCGTCGAATTGGCCAAATGCCCACCGGACGAACCTCGACTCATCTTGCAAATACCAGAGACGAGTGTGACTCTAAAACACAGAAACCAATGGAAGGAATACAGTTTTGAGGTATGTCAACGAGGGTAAGAGCTAAAAGGCGGACGCTGGGCTAAACAGCGGACGCGCAAAAAGCGGACGTGGCGATAGATATGCATCCGCGCCCGCCTTTTATGCCCAATTCACCATACGTCCGTAAATCCGTACCGTATGTCCGACGTATCAAGGAGTACATGATCGTTTGCGGTGCCATGTACTCCTAGAAACGTACGGATTTACGAACGTATGATGAACACGGCAATAGTTCAATCTTGACTCTCCTTTCTGTCACTTTGGTAGGCAATGGGCTAAAAAGAGGACGCATAAAAAGCGGGTACGCAACAAAAATGCATACGTAACGTGAGCACCGCTCTGCAGTCACTACTGGCTGAACATGGAAGCGCTAGTCAGTGTGGAAGATGTTAGCTTAGGGTAGGGCTAAAAGGCGGACGCGGACGCTGGGCTAAAAGGCGGACGCAGAAAAAGCGGACGCGGCGCAAGATTTGCATCCGCGTCCGCCATTTAGTCCAATCTGCTGACTCTTCTTTCTACCACTTTGGTGGGTAATGGGCTAAAAAGCGGACGCAACATTGCAGGTGTAACCACCATGCTCGGTAGTCACTACTATCTGAGATCAGGGTATTGCTGTACATCGCTACGGGGCATTTCTTACACAATGTGATCAAATAAAGCAAGTTGTGTTTTTTCAAAAGGATGTGACTTATGCTTTAGGCTTAGGCTTACCCCTCTGCATCCAATACCTAGCCTAAGCCTCAGTCTTACCCCTCTGCATCCAATACCTAGCCTAAGCCTCAGTCTAAAGCCTAAGTCCTATCCTTAGGACATGCAATATTGCGTCCGCTTTTTCTGCGTCCGCTTTTTAGCCCATTACCCACCAAAGTGGAAGAAAGAAGAGTCAGCAGATTGGACTAAAAGGCGGACGCGGATGCAAATCTTGCGCCGCGTCCGCTTTTTCTGCGTCCGCCTTTTAGCCCAGCGTCCGCGTCCGCGTCCGCCTTTTAACCCAGCGTCCGCGTCCGCGTCCGCCTTAGCCCAACCCTTAGCTCACCAATCAATCTGCCTTCCGACCGACAATCCGTCAGCTCCTTGCTTGGTTCGTTCGATTCTAGGTTGGACTCGGCTTCGGCTGTTTCCTCGCCCTCCGTCGCACGCAAGTCTTTCTTTTTTCTTTTTCTTTCTTTGTTTTTTGTCTATCCACGTGTTTGACCCATCATGATGCTCAGGCACAATTTTGTGTTCCATTATACCTGATCCGAAGCGAACTAAGACGCGTTACGTATTACGGTACGTTACGTACGTAGTAAAACGAAGACGATGACGCGCGCTTTGCGGTTCGCTTCGGAACCAGGTTTATGGAACAATTTTTGGCTGATGGCGCGTTCACCAGACGTCCGTACGGACGTACGTCCGTTCTCATCATGAAGCATTCTCCAGATCGTCCGACGTATTTAGGAGTGCACGATTCATGTATGTAGATACGTCGGACGTACGTCCGTACGGACGTCTGGTGAACGCGCCATGAGTATCATCAAGGATTTGGAGTTACTCCAAATCCTTGATATCATTATGGGTCAAACGTGGATCGCGTTTCGTTCTTTACTAAAGACTTTAGTACGCGACGATAACTGCAGCTCTCGCACACTTGGCTGTGCTGATAGATAAAGCCTATTTCCATTGCACGAATTCTAGTCGTAGTGATCGGTTGGTTCGATATTGGAATAAATATACTAGTACGCTGGGTGATTTGGTTACGACTTTGCTGTATTGAAAAAGGTGCGTTGCGTTCTCGCCCTGCGTATATTTCTTGTTATGGCGGTGAAAGAATTCTTCAGCAAACTTCCTCGGCTGCTAAGAAAAGCTGTCTCATGGACTGGTCGGAAGTTTCTTGAAAATGGAGTTCCGTTTCTCAAAATTGTCATGAACTACTTGGTGGTGGAGGTTGCTCTGTGTCCGATTATTGGTGTTCGAGCAAAAGATTATCGCTTCAATTTGGCGGAAACAAAACTGAACAATTCCAGAGTTAGCAAAAACAAGCAAAAAGAGATTAGTAAAAGGACGAACGTCTTACTGAGGCGAAGAGAAGCTGCAAAACTGTTGTGTTTATTTTTGGTTAGGCCTTTCTTCCATTATTGATTCTGATTGCGCTGATCAGCCTGGGTTCTATGATATTGGACGTGGTCAGCCAGATATTCTTGCGGAAAGGCGGGCAACTCCATAGATCCATGCGTTACATGCTGATCATGCTCGGCTACAACGTTGTAACGTTGTTGTTCATCATTGTTGCAGGTACTTCCTTTCCATATCACGAGTATTACTTTGGTCGCTGATGGCTATGTTCGCTTCTCGGAAAAGGTTGTGTCGTTATCATAGGCTCGCTGTTTCTTCATCTGAATCTCAAATCCGACTCAAAATTTGGTCACCTCCAAGTCAACCAATTGGAGGCATTCAAAGACCTGCGGGACTTTACGGCGACAACGAAAATATGGCCGACCGGCAAGCCCGACCCGGAAAAAGAGAACAAGTTACTGAAGATGATAACGGAAATTGATAATTTTCAGGTAAGTTGAGGTTCAAGACAACCGCCGCGGCCGCCGTTACTTTAATGGTTAATAATTGGTTATGTAGTGTTGCAGATAACCAGCTTTTGCTGTGGTCTTGATAGTAAGCAGGACTTTCTTATATGGGCGCAAACATCTGAAAAGAAATTCGGGAAAGGCTTATCCATCCCGCTGTGGCCTTTGGATTGTCCACCTGATGGCATCGGTCCCAATTGCACAGTCCCAACAAGTTGCTGCAAGCTCTTTGAGGATGAAAAGAATGGAACAAAGAGAATTTCGTGGTATGCATGCATGCACCCTATGTACGTAAAAATGTATGCACGTAACAACATGCGACTAAAAAATACATGTGATAGTGGACTCTCTGTCTAATAAAAATAATGCGGGGCGGAGAAATGAGATGTTTTTTTTAGGAACTGCAACCGCAATCCGTCAGCGGCCATATACGGCCGTTCTTGTCGCGAAGCTACCCGTGCTTTCCTAGTTCGCTACGTCACCGTGCTTCTTGTCGTGCACGGGCTTCTTCTGCTCATGGTTCTTGTAATTTCCTACACTTCCATAGGAATACTGCATAAGAAGGAGCAGGCCACGTTCCATCGTCTCACCAGTAGCCATCTTGAGCAACTCATCAAACAGATTGATCCAGAGGGAGTGGCTATCGTGTCCAGGAGCGGTGATTAGCCCGTGAGTTCACTCTAAATGATGGTCTGAAGGAATGGATTCAGGGATTTCGATTTCAGCGGCATGGCCAAGCAACGATGAATCAGCAGCAATCATCGATGAGCATTTTTCTATGACTTTGTGTACCTACTGTGCAGTGTGCATAGGTAGTGTTGTACGTACATTCGTGTTATTAGCTGTTGTTACTGTCTGATGTGAAGCTGCATGATATTGATGGAATGGAAATAGTGCACGAATGAAATAATGAATACTGGGAATCCTTGGTGCATAACTTTGGCCTGAACCTTCTCACCGATGCCATCAGACTTCCAAAGGCCGCGGGATGGAAAGCCTTTCCCGGTTTCTTTTAGATGTTCCCCCCCTCTCCCCCCTTCTCCCTCCCCCTTCCCCCCTCCCCCTCCCCCTCCCCTCCTCCTTCTCCCCCCCCTCCCCCCCCCCCCCCCCCTCCCCCCCCCCCCCCCCCTCCCCTTCCCTCCTCCCCCCCTCCCCCCCCTCTCTCCCCCCCCTCCCCTCCCCGACATGACACGGCCCCACCCAGCCCCGCCTCAGAGTAAGCTTCGTCCTACACTCTTTTTGCTTGTTTTTGCTACTCTGGATCGTTCCTTTGTTTCCGCCATTGAGCGATATCTTTTGCTCGACACCATACGGACACAGAGCACCTCCCCACCAGTAGTCTGCATTTTGAGAACGACTCCATTTTCAGCTTCCACCGTCCATGAACAGCTTTTCTTAGCAGCCGAGGAGTTTGCTGATCTTTCCCGCCATACAAGAATATACGCAGGGCGAGACGCACGCACCTTTTTCATACAGCAAGTCGTACCTCCCCAGCGTACTAGTATATTTATTCAATCGACCACCGATCCTACGCTAGATTCGTGCATGGAATAGGCTTCTCTATCGCACGCCAGTGTGCGAGAGCTGCAGTTATCGTCGCGTACCGTAAGACGAACGCGATCCCGTTTGCCCATATGATACAGGATCTGGAGTACTCCTCCTTGATGATACCCTCACACTCCCCTTCTCCCTTCTCTCTTCTCCTCTTCTCGCGATTGTACTTCTTCAAATCCTTGACGACGCCACTAACCCCACAGCAAAATTTTCCATAACCTGGTTCCGAGCGACCGCAAGCGCGCGTCATCGTCTTCGTTCTTTCTACGTCGTACGTACCGTAATACGTAACGCGTCTTAGTTCGCTTCGGATCAGGTATAATGGAACACAAAATTGTGCCTGAGCATCATGATGGGTCAAACACGTCGATAGACAAAAAACAAAGAAAGAAAGAAAAGAAAGACTTGCGTGCGACGGAGGGCGAGGAACAGCCGAAGCCGAGTCCAACCTAGAATCGAACGAACCAAGCAAGGAGCTGACGGATTGTCGGTCGGAAGGCAGATTGATTGGTGGCTAAGCGTTGGGCTAAGGCGGACGCCGACGCGGACGCTGGGTTTAAAGGCGTAGGCGGACGCGGACGCTGGGCTAAAAGGCGGACGCAGAAAATGCGGACGCGGCGCAAGATTTGCATCCGCGTCCGCCTTTTAGTCCAATCTGCTACTCTTCTCTCTTCCACTTTGGTGGGTAATGGGCTAAAAAGCGGACGCAGAAAAAGCGGACGCATATTCCATGTCCTAAGTCGGACTTAGGCTTTGACTGAGGCTTAGGCTAGGTATTGGATGCAGAGGGGTAGACTGAGGCTTAGGGGCTAGTATCGGATGCAGAGGGGTAGCCTACCTAAGCATAGTCCATCCTTTTGAACCACTTGCTTTATTTGTCCATTGTGTAGAATGCCCCGTAGCGATGTACCATACCCTGATCTCAATAGTAGTGACTACCGAGCTGGTGGTTACACCTGCAATGTTGCGTCCGCTTTTTGCCCATTACCCACCAAAGTGGTAGAAAGAAGAGTCGGGCAGATTGGACGGTTTTTAAATGGCGGAAACACTGATGCGAATCTTGCGCCGCGTCCGCTTTTTCTGCGTCCGCCTTTTGCCCAGCGTCCGCGTCCGCCCTTTAGCCCTACCCTAAGCTAACACCTTCCACACTGACTAGCGACTCCATGTTCAGCCAGTAGTGACTGCAGGCGGTGCTCACGCTCAACGTACGCATTTTTTGTTGCGTACCCGCTTTTTATGCGTCCTCTTTTTAGCCCATTGCCTACTCAAAGTGAGACAGAAAGGAGAGTCAAGATTGATCTATTGCCGTGTTCTTCTTCTTTTCGTATTCTGTACGTTTCCCGAGTAGATGGGACTGTTAACGATCTTGTACTCCTTGATACGTCGGACATACGGTACGGATTTACGGACGTATGGGCGATTTTGGGCATAAAAGGCGGGCGCGGACGCTTATCTATCGCCTCGTCCGCTTTTTGCGGTGTCTTCCGCTGTTTGCCCAGCGTCCGCCTTTTAGCTCTTACCCTCGTCGACATACCTCAAAACTGTATTCCTTCCATTTTGGTTTCTGTGTTTTAGAGTCACACTCGTCTCTGGTATTTGCAAGATGAGTCGGAGGTTCGTCCGGTGGCATTCGGCCGAATTCCACGACGACGACGGTGTCGGCAAGCAGCCCGAATCATCTGCAGTCGTCCTCTGTCAGCGCCCCCTTCTCGAAGTTCCTCTTAATCAGTGCCGTAAGATCTTCATACAATGCGCGACTCACTCGCAAGGACTCGCCGTCCGATTCTACACCTCACTTCTCTTCAAGAACTAGAGAAGGAAAGTAATACCCGATTCACATGATCAGAATGATGGTTCGGCGACCATTGAGAGAACGCTGGCTGAGTTCCGTAGCCGCGCAAGGCTTTTGCGCATGTAAAATTCGCTCCGCAAAATCTTTGAATTTCCGGAAAAACTTGGCAATTTCTGAAAATCTTTGCATTCTCTCCGCCGGGCCGACTGTACCACCGTACATACGTACTTCACTGAGCGACGCTGCGCTGATTGGTCGACTCACTACGTGCATATGCAGAAACCGGTTTGCTATACGGGTCTGCTTGCAGATTGAAAGGGAATACTTTGAGCGTACGGTGAGAGAGCTGGAATCAGATGTATGCGGCAGCTGAGAAGATCGGTGCTCGATCCGCCTTTGAGACCTTGCTCGGTCGCTTCTCCCGCCATCCTTCTCACATTTCTGCACCACCAATCAGTTTGACAAGGTAGAAGTAAGCGAAAGTTCTGCTCACATTACTCTACTTTTGGCTTTCTCCTCAAGAAAAAGGGGAATCCAGAAGGGAAATTTGCCAGAGGGGTGCCAAGGGAATTGAACCCTGGACCTCTCGCGTTCCAGGCGGAGCGCCCTTAACCATTGAACTACGCACCTCAATCCGACCTCAGTCACACAATTACCCCTTTTGATCACGACAGCTGGCATAGCTAGCTTTCCCAAGAGAAGGGCACCCAACATACACACCTGCGAACATAATGGGCCTACCAATGGGCGCGCTTCAGACGCGCTCCGAGTCCCCCGCTCCGAGCCGGAATTTCCGCTCCGAGTAGCTTTCTCCGAATTCGGAAGCGGAATTCGGAGAGTAATTCGGTTGCTACACGGTTCCGACACGTAAACGTTTTTGCTCCGAAGTAAACACGGCGCGCTTCTTTTTCAGTTGTTCACAAGGGGGAGAAAGCAACGCTGAGCAGCTTTTCTCACTTTGTGGAGGTTCACGCGCCACGTCGTAAAATTTCTGCGCAGTTTTTTTGTTTTTCGACTTAGCTCCGACTTTCGCTTTTCGCCAGAAGCCTCCGAGTTCGGAGCCAAACTCGGTGGTTCACACGTCTCCGAGTTTCAAACTCGGCAGTTCACACGTACGTTTGGAAAAACGGAGCGATTTCGGAGCAAACTCGGGAGGATCTACATGATGAAGCATAGGCAGGGCTCCGAATTCGGAGCGAATTCGGAGTTCACGTCTGAAGCGCACCAATGAAATGCTAAGTTTCAAACAAAAGAGTCGCCTGTAGACGTGCGATATTGTGATTTTTTGTTCCAGCAGTTGCGCCGTATAGCGAGGTATCTGAAGGAGCAGAACGAAACCGTGTACATTCCACGCGGTCTTGTTCATTGCTGATCCCATCGCTAAAGGGGCTTGCGGGTGGTAAGTAGGGTAGCATGCGGAAAAGTCGGACATGGTGTACACGGTCGGGCACCAAGCTTTTGTCACTGAGTAGCGCGCTGCACACGTGGTGAGTAAAATCACGGTGAATTCACGGTGAGTTTGAACTTCGAGTTTCATCTTTCGTGTAGAGCATCCTCACTTGCTCCCACGCGCAAAATTTTTCTCACGTGTTCACACGTTGTGAGTTTCAACCTCACGGTGAATTCACCGGCATCCCTATGCTTCATCAACAGCACTCTTACGGGGAATTCACCTTGTGAGTTTAACTCACTCACATCATGTGTAAGCGCACTAGTGACTCACTGCCACAGATTGTACAACAGGGTCGCTAGCTGCACTCAATTGGGTTGATTTGCCCGTTGTCCGACTTTGCCAGAGTTCATTATCCCTACTATAAGATAAACGTCCATTACGCCTTAGAATTGAACTGCACTGTTCATTTTGTGAATTTTGTTGCTTTCAGATAATTAAATATCAGTTTTGACGGAGTCAGCTAATCCAAATCGGCCGTTGCCACCAATACAACAATCGTGACTTCTCAGCTTTACCTTTCTGTGTACATAAGTGAATTCTAACGAGCAGCAACACTATTTAGTAAGTAAGTAATGCTACTGTAACGACGCGTATGTACGAACGTGTGCATATGGTAAATTATTTTCCTTTTCACTACACTAATAAAGTTGATTCTCATGCGTAGTAGGTAATTTCTACACAAGTCAGTAACTGTGGGCTCATACGCATACCTTTAGCTGTTAGTTGTCGTGCTCTGTTGTCGATGTACATACATTAGGAGTGCGATACGTGTTCCCATCCGCGTTTAATACGAGTAGCCTACTACTTTTGCTATTATATTGTACACTCAACATAGTACATACTGTACAAGCAATGCTGTTCTACATCTACATCCGTTCGTTACACCAATGCTACGATACACGCATTGGTACGCTTAGGAGTGATTTTTTCATAATATAAAAATGCGCTACCTAAATGCCTGCTTCGTTTGACATCAGATCATCGCACCACTACCAAAATAATATACCCCGCTGAGGGAGATGGATGATGTAGTGTAAACGATATATTATCCCTGGCTAGTGCTGCTCATGCCTCATCAGTGCGGCATCTTCAGCTGATGAGCCATAATCACCAGATTTGATGACTCCCGACATTTTTTTTAGTGTGACAAAACGTTAGTGCTACATAGGTTCATACCATTCGAAAAAAATGTAGCACTATTGCCATTTGTCATGTTTTCCGAAATTTTATGGAAGAATTGAGCAGTAGTGGAAATTATGATGAAAATAGTGGAATTGTGACTTCATGTTCTCTGCTCGAATTCTCACTACCAGTGCAGCATTATAACCGAAATTTTTACCAAGTAATGGCAAACGTCGGGAAGGCAGTATGTGGGTAAAATTTGAGCAAAATCGGTGCAAGATAACCTGTTGAATGAGCAGTCAAAATCGTATGACCGAAAAAAACCACCCTGTATCTTATTCTAGTTTTTTCTTTGTTCGCCACCCAATGTATAGGAAGTTCTTTGCAAGATGCATATTACAAAGTACATACTTCTTCCTAATGTCCAAGCGAGAACACCGCACTGCAAATAAGCCTAAAAACCCGAAGACTTTTTCAGACGTACATTATGTAGGTCGCATGTACTGTATATGGAGATACAGGTACGGGGATGTACTGTATGTTGCTAAATAATTGATCGCTAACTGTAATTTTCAGAAACTGCTCGTATCTCAAGAATTGGTTCTGTAATTGAAACAAAAAAGATAATAATGAAGAAGATTCAGATTCTTGCTCACAACATATTCATTCGTAAGTTCTACCAACTGGTTTACGGTCACTTCGTTGCGAGTTTTTGGTTTGCGGACGTTTCGTTGCGGACATTTCATTTCCGCCGTCACTTCGTAACGAGAACTTTCGTTCCGGGTACTTTCGTATGCAGAGCGCTACTCTCGTTCCGGACATTTTTCGTTGCAGTCATCGTCTGGTCATTTCGTAACAAGAACTTCTGCGTTGTCGGTCATTTCGTTGCGGGTCAGTTCGTTGCCAGTCAAAAAATTCGTCACTTGGTTCGTTAAAGGAACCTTTTTCTTTGCTAATCAGTTTTTGTTACAAGATTTACCTAGAGCCTAAGCCTAAGCCTAACCTGCACGAAGTGCAGTGGCGACCAAAGTTCATTCCTACTACGCCGACCAATCAAGATCGGCAACGAAAAGTGAACCCTGCAACAAAAAATACCGGCAACGACAAAAATTCTTGGCGTTACGAGATGACCAGACTACCACCGCAACAAAATGTCCGCAACAAAAAACCCGCAACAAAAGTACCCGCAACGAAACTTACTTCGTTACAGAAATGATCACCGCCGCAACGAAATATGCCACAACCAAAAATCCCGTTACCAAATAACCGTATTCCCCTACCAACTAGTACATTCTTACATAGCAAGCTAACTTCTAGTGTCATTTGTCATTTTATTTCAGCTACTAGTGTCTAATTATTTCTTCTGTGATGACGACTGACTCAATTCGCTGACTTATTTGAGGCTGGGAAGAAATTGTAATAATCGCGGACTTGGTCCACAACTACTCTAATAATAATAATATTAATATCAGCCGATGCAGGAATACGGACAAAGTGATCACAGACACTGAAATACTTGTATGTACTTTTCAGGGTGGCAACGTTTCGAGACAATCACAGCACAGACTTCCAGGCTACAGAATTGAAGACTATATTCCGACACACCCACTGCTTGTTTCTGAAGTTGTGGCAATCAATGAAAAGTGCGTTCACCTAAATTCCACACAATGAATGCAATCAGGTAAAATCAGAAATACGTTCACTCACACACGGTGCCAGAAACTTGATACCTGACGTACACCGTACCAAGGAAGACCATACTGGAACAACTACACACATCCTGTAAACCCCAGTAATAAAATCCAAATGCGTGTGTCAGCACATACTCACGTGCGCCAGTGTGCAGTGCATGCGGTGCGGTCTTGTCTATTTCTGTTTTTCTCCGCTCTCAATCAATAATAGTAAGAACAACTGCGCTGTGATAAAGAAAAGAACTCTTGTATGGAAGAAACTTACTGCTCTAGCAGTTGGGTTCCGCTATTCAAGAAGACTGATCCCCATCGACAAGCAGCCTTCAGTCCCTGTTTCAACAGCCCAAGGCACATGGACTTGAAATTCCCATGCTTTTCAATCCGGGACATTTGACAAGCTTCAAACTCATTTCTCCACACCTTCCGTCCACGTCCACCCCATTTTCCAGCAAAAGATGCTAAAAGCCAGTTCCGCCGCCTTTCTCTGACCTGCTCTCACTCCCCTTCTGCCTGGACCTCGCTGTTTCCGTCACGAGATCATGATTTTGGATCGCTGCTTCGATTTTGACCGCTGCTCTTTTTTGATACTTATACCAGTAAGATTATGCTCGACTTATTGCACTATGTAGCAGCGCTGTTTTCATACACTATATGGTTGGCATCCGCCATGTCCACTGCATCCGCGGTATGCGATAGTAACTATGTTGTGCATGCGCAGCGCACGCATGCGATCTAAGAATAAAAGCGATGATGATCATGCATATCAAGGTTCCGAAAAGAGAACCTGCTGTTATGGGGATAAAAAGAATCAGTGCTCGATTCGATCTATACTGAAAAAGTCAAACCGTGAAGGGTAGGTTTGGTTATCTGTACGTTTATGCCGGGATGGCTATGTGGCATGCTGCATGCGGCCTTGCTGATGGATGTGATGGGCTGCCTCTACGCGATGCCTGCACGACCAGTCGCATGATCACGACGCTATCCACGAAGACAAAAAGCGTGCGATGAGAGCGCGCCAAATCTGCTCGAAGTCAATAGGAACTCGCAAAGTTAAAGATACAGAACTAGAACATGACTGACAAACGCACTTTTTTTACTTTAAAGCTTGAATGACCAGGCTGTTTGTTTGACCTTTTCCGTATGTTGACTCTTCAAGCAAGCCGTGATCGTTGAAGAGAAATACAAAGAGCTGAAACAAATCATTGACCTCTTGACGACAAAAATTTGCGGCAGCCGGAAAGAGAGGGACAAGCGGAGTGAGACAAAATTTGTGCAGCACTGGAAAAAATTCAACTGGTGCGTAGTATTTATGTATATACAACAGTCTTGATACAACCAGGAGTAATAGGGGTAGTCATAAAGAGCCACTTCCATACAAACGGCTCATTTTCACACGCAAAGTTCGAGCAGTTCCAGCCGGTTGGTACAGAAATAAAACTGGCACCATTGAATGCGCCGATTCTTCTTCTTTTCAATGGTGCCAGCTTTGTTGAGGTCTGAGGACTCCTTCCATTTATTTTTAGCGGGAAGTAGAGGGTACTTTTCAAACTCAATTTTTCTGGGGGAATGCTCTGGACGGGTATCGCCAAATTTGGCGATCATCGCCAAGTTTGGCGAGCACGCTGCGAGGGATCGCCAAACTTGGCGGTGATCGCCAAATTTGGCGATTACACGCTGGCTGTGTTTGCAAAGCAGCGTGATCGCCAAACTTGGCGATGATCGCCAAATTTGGCGATACCCGTCCAGAGCATCCCGAGAAAAAATTGAGGTTCAAAAGTACACTCTCCTTCCTGCTAAAAAAAATGGAAGGAGGCCTCGGACCCTGAAACTGACACCATTGGAAAGAAGAAGAATCGGCGCATTCAATGGTATCAGTTTTATTTTCTCTAAGACCGCTGGAATGCTTCGAACTTTGCGTGTGAAAATCAGTCGTTTGTATGGAAGTGGCTCTTTATGATCCCTCCTTTTATATTGATTCCTGATACAACATATTGAGGATTTTCTTTATTAGCCGTTTTGACATGCGAAAAAATTGATTTAACGAATCAGGCTCACAAAGAAGCGGTTCTGCTGCTGAAATCAGAAAAAGACGCCATACTGGGAGGAGGATGCGGAATTTGTAGAAGCTTGTAGCCAAGAAAATTTGAAAGCGATGCGATAGAGCGTTCGAAGATGCCAAGCTTTCTTCCTTGCTGACACCTGAAGAAGTAAACCCTATTTAATTTTCTTTTACCAAGTGGGAATTATTACCACGACACATGGATTGATGATTCACGAATCATTGACAGTCCCGTGCTCAGGGATGCATGCGTTCACATAACCTATGATTTACCACAGATGAAGGTGGTGGGGTCACAAGAGCGCAACAACGCCAACATCGGACTCGTCGATTCACGCGGTTCGACTCCGGACCTTGCTAGCGATTATCCAACAGCAGCAGACAGCGATCAGGAGGAGACAAGCCAGCAGCAGATTCTAGGAGTAGCGCATCTGGTGGAAGAGCGAGAAGAAATCTCGTACTGCGGCCACAGGGCCGACTGCCTCCTCCGTCGACAATCGATGACTGGCGACCAGTCAGGATCCAAACCACGGGGTGGAAAAACGACGACGACTGACAGCAAAGCAAAGAGAAGGCTGCGAGCGCCTCCAAAGACAAGAAGAATCGATCCGCAGCAGCAGCGTCTGGGAAGCATAGTACGAATAATGCGGGAGCTGAAAGAAGTGACAGAAGGGGTATAAGCCAAAGTCGTAGATAATTCTGGCTTTGCATGGATAGGCCTGCTTAGGAGGCTAACTTTGTGAGTGCGTGCTGTGCAGAAAAAAGTTTTCATCCCGTGGGCTATGGGTTATGGTGTAATCTAGTATATTGTATGTATGTACGTAGATGTCAATACAGGGTGTCCCATAATAAATTCCGGGGCTTTCCGCGGTAAATAATTCTCCAGCTAAAGCTCAGATTTAAATGCGGTTTTTTGCATTACTTAGCCAAGGCTTCAACTTAAGGCAGACAAAATTTCATGGATTCTAGTTCAATTAGAACTGGTTCAAAACAGCTGCACTCTCTAGACCCCCAATTTCTATGGAAGTTTCCCCCCAAATAAGCAAATTCGGCACATTTTGGGCATAATTTGCTATCAACCCCTGCCAATTATTTTCTAAGTGCCTCAGAGCAATCCACTTAGCGAAAGAACTTGACGTAACGTCAATTCAAAGTCTGGAAAGCGTAAATAAATAGAAATTTGAGTGTTCCTAAAACCGCAATTCTACAGTACTGAGAGAAAAACTGCAAAAAAACGGGACCAAAATTTGAAGGCCAGTAAAACATAACCAATGAAGCTACGCAGATGAAATTTTGCATGCGTCTAAGTTGAAGCCTTGGCTACATAACATAAAAAGCCGCATTTACATCTGAGCTTTAAGGTGGATACGGAGTCTTTCCAAAATAAAGGCGGGGTGGACACGGGCACTTTATGAAACATCAAGGGGAGGGGAGGGTGACTGGATGAAACGTCAATGTACTCAGAGGCAACTTCTACTGTGGCATAAAACATCAATCTCACCAGTTTACCTGTTAGTGTGGGTTTCTCGACGTTTTTTTTCGTTGAACAGAGTATAGTATACCATAGTAAACAGACTATATGAGGTCCTATATTCATCGATCTCTCCTGAGACAACCAGGGCGAGTTGGAAAACGGCGAAAAGAGTTGGAAAATCGAAGTGCTTGTTCAAAAGAGCATCACCTGAACTTTTCAACAAGCGTCTGTTCGTCTTCGTCCTGCCTTGCCATGCCTTGCGTCTTCGTCCAAAACGATAGCCCCGAATATAAGGTTTTTCTGGAATAACTTTGCGTAGAGGCAACGTAGAGGGGCGCCAGAGGTATCAATCGACTCATCTCAGTGAGACAAATCGAAAGGTATACTGGATGTTGACATCTACCCAGCGGTTCGTTCTGTAGCGCCTAATCGCATGTTTTTTGGGGTATTTTTGAGACGTCGTACTGCGCCAAATACGAAGCTTTTGGGCCGCTCTTTTTATGTATGGATAGACATAGGTTGGATCTACTATGAGAGCAAAACTGAATGTTTTTATCTGTCCTGTAGCGAGCGCAGCGGCTGCTCAAAGTTGGGACGGAAAGACTCCGTATCCACCAACTCGAGAGTTATAAGCGCGGAAACCCCCGGAGTAAATTATGGGACACTCTGTAGATGGATACTCAATACTCGATTGTGTCCCATTATGGCCAGGTGTAGCATTATGCCGGGCGCTGTCGCGATATGCCGGACGTTGTCCCGATATGCCGGAGTCTCGTTATGCCGGACGTTGTCGGCATATGCCGAAAGGTTTGTCGCGTTATGCCGGACAAAATCTCTTTATGCCGGAGCGTCGCGATATGCCGAATTCTGTATTGTTATGCCTGGTAGTATGTCGCTTTATGCCTAGGCCTAGCTTTTTCTTTGGTACATCATACATATCTACACATACAATACGTACAGTATGTTCGTATCCTGCGTGATTGATTGAGTCTTTACCGTATTTACCGGTGGGGCTATACAAAAATCATAGCAAGTGCTGGCACATCCGCACATGTTCAAGTACCGAGCAATAGCCTAGCCACATTCATCGTTGCGTTGTAGTTGGGCAGATTCAGATCTCAGGTTAGCACGCCACTGGTCAAAAGCTGTGGCCTCATTAGC
>JASAMW010007659.1:0-10563 GCA_030247985.1 Epsilonema sp. ZAB3_2
ATACATAAATAGGGTGCTGTGGGGTAAACCCTGACACCTAGTTAGTATATCTCAGCAACCGTACGACCGATGGAGACAAGTATTCTACCAATCCATTCCTTGAACTCTCCTCTTTCAAATGAACTGCCATCTTCATCATTTGCTGAAGAGGCAAGTTCAAAGGAGCTTAGGTGTCCGGGTTTACCCCACAGTACCCTACCTACATTCTGTGACCTGCCTTGATCCGTATGGACGATATGCGGTAACGCGATTGGGTTAGTCGATAGCGACCCCCGCGATGTTTAGTGAAAGTTTGGATGGGTGCCTGCGGGGTCGTCGACCTTGTTCAGTCATCTGGGAGCGAAAAAGGAGCGAGTGAAGAGAAGAACTGACAAGTCGACGACCCCGCAGACACCGATCTAACTTTCACTAAATACCGCGGGGCTACCTCGCGACCACCCAAAAGTCTTACTGCAACCAAGGGCTTGCAGTAAAAGGACTATCCGCTATGAAGAAAAACCCGTAAACGAAGTTGCCGACAAATTATGCAGCACTTAGCTCGGCGATAGCGAAACAGGGTGAAGCCGTGGGTCGGGGGTCCCATACAAACAAATACTCGAAATCGATCAGAGATTTTCGGGACAAAAAAATTTTTCCAAAAATGACGTCATTTTCCAGAGAACCAGGCCGTTTTCGGCCAAAGAGGCCAAAAAAGGGCAAATCCAGCATCTTCATGGGCCTATATCTCGACAACGACGTTGCGGCAGAAAGTTGCCGCCATAGTGAAACCTACCCGGAAGGATCCCCTCTTTCACGCCATACCACTGACGACCACTAGTTAAGGCCTAACACGTTTATTGAACCATATCTTTTCCTTATCAAAAAATTCACCAACCTTAATTAAATTTATTGTTCCTTTGATATCAGACCACCATTAGATGCGTCTGATCAAGCTGATTCCGAATATGCCACTGGCGTCTGCAAAATTTGCATTATTTATGGAGTTACGGCCCTCCAAAGTGGCCCTACTTTCCAAAAATCGCGATTTTTAGCGTTCCTAAATTCAGAAGGGGTTAAATTTTTAAACAACATTTTCTGACCTAATTTTATGCGTAGAATCCGAATTTGAACTTGATTTTTCAATTTTCCCACATTTCAGGCCTTATTTTTGACTATTTCTGCTTTTTCAGATTTCAAATCGTGAAAATAAGGCCTTAATGTGGGAAAATTGAAAAGTCAAGTTCAAATTCGGATTCTACGCATAAAATTAGGTCAGAAAATGTTGTTTAAAAATTTAACCCCTTATGAATTTAGAAACGCTAAAAATCGCGATTTTTGGAAAGTAGGGCCACTTTGGAGGGCCGTAACTCCGTAAATAATGCAAATTTTGCAGACGCCTGTGGCATATTCGGAATCAGCTTGATCAGACGCATCTAATGGTGGTCTGATATCAAAGAAACAATAAATTTAAGGTTGGTGAATTTTTTGATAAAGAAAAGATATGGTTCAATAAACGCGTAGGCCTTAACTAGCGGCCGGCCGTTGGCATGGGGTGAAAGAGGGGATCCTTCCAGGTAGGTTTCACTATGGCAGCAACTTTCTGCCGCAACGTCGTTGTCGAGATATAGGCCCATGAAGATGCTGGATTTGCCCTTTTTTGGCCTCTTCGGCCGAAAACGGCCTGGTTCTCTGGAAAATGACGTCATTTTTGGAAAAATATTTTTGTGCCGAAATTCTCTGATCGATTTCGAGTATTTGTTTGTATGGGACCCCCGACCCACGGCTTCACCCTGTTTCGCTATCGCCGAGCTAAGTGCTGCATAATTTGTCGGCATCTTCGTTTACGGGTTTTTCTTCATAGCGGATAGTCCTTTTACTGCAAGCCCTTGCTGCAACTGGTCAATAGGCCTACCTACTGTGCACTGGCCATACGTACGCAGTACGTAAACAATACGCTATGGAAGGCACAGGGTAATTCGGGCCCTATGCTATCCCCTTCTCTTTTCCTTTCTATCCTTTTTCTCCTGTTGTGAGGGAATGGACTCAAAGCAAGGTGTGCAAGCAAATAATCCCTGCACTTTCTTTGTCTGTTTCGTAATACCTATCTGGTAAAAGAGCTACATATACTAGCTAAAGGGCTATTATAAATAAAGACTATTATTAGGCTGTAGGTTGTTTTGGCTGAACACATGAAGTGACTGAGCGAAAGAGCTTGTATCTTGGCTTCATGCTTGCCTGTAAAGGTTGGGGGAAAAGCTTTGGTGGTGAATAGTACTGTGCTGTGACGAAACACACAGATACGACAGTTTACTATTGTAGCGTAGGGTACATTTGTCGATCCACCGAGAGAATGCGCAAGGATGAAGTTGTCGGGTTTTTGCCATAGCTTCCTCTTCCGTTCCTATAGATAGAGTGGCCTTGACTGTTGCCTTATCGATATAGTGTAGGGTAGCGTGGGGTAAAACCGTCCGTGGGGAAATCCGCCCACCTCTATGGCGCTTTTACCTCCCATCAAGCCCAGGTTGTCAAGTTATGACTAGGAATGAAGAAACAGAGGCAGAAGTTTCCCTAGATACCTTTTGGGGAGCCATTTTAATTTGTGAATGGGGGTAAAAGCGCCATAGATGGGTGGATTTCCCCCCATGGGCGGTTTTATCCCACGCTACCCTACTGTAGTAGTTATTTATACTTGAATTTCGAATGATCGCCTACCTATTTGTTGCAGTTGATTGGCATTCTTGCATCCTTGGTCCTGTGCTGTACCAAGCGACGCGACTCCATGCCCTACTTCAGCCTCAACTAAACGAACAATCAACACACACACTCTTCACCTTATGTCATCATGCTATTGGGCGATTTACTCCAGGCTTAGAAATGAAACTAATAGTGGCGTTACCAGTGGACAGCATAAGAAAAGGGTACCTCTCAGATACAGAACATCGGCATTTCTGACCTGCAGTACATGCTATATAATGAAGGCATTTATGTATAATGAAGCAGCAAGGTAAAGATTGGCGAACAGAAGAATGGGTATTGCTATTCAAAGAAAGGGTACGTATATATTGCTATTGCTTTTTCCTATACTTTTCTTTCTTGCACAGTAGCTGAACAAGATTATCCTTGAGAGCAATTTTATGTACAGTATGTATGTACCGTACGTACTTATGAATGCTCGTGTGCAGGCGTGTGAATACTGTAATACCAGTCATCTAAAGTTTGCCATGATGCGCAAGTTGAAATCGTGTGTCATTGTGTTGGACGCAAACAACGCCATGGCAAACTCTGGCTGCACTGCGCTTGAACTTTCAGGATTATTGCACTGCTGTAGATTCATTCCTATTATACCACAGTAGCTTGTAGTAATTTTACTCTGGTAGCTATCTATCTGTTTCACTTTCACTATATTCCACCGTTGCCATCATACATACATAAAGGGTAGTCACTATAGTCACAATCCCTGACTGGCACTTGGCGACCTAACACAACAGTAGTGCAACAAACAGGTACTTGTCAAAGATCCATAAAACAAGAATCCTGCTGGGCTACAGGGAGATCTTTTCCTGTCCCTCCTAGATTCATAAATACTCGATTTTATGTGCTGTATGTCACATAGTGGACGATCACATAGTGTAGCCCAGGATTCTCATTTATGGATCCTTGCTATTGTAGAAGACAGCAATCACAATTCTGTAAATATTTTGCAATATGCTACACATAGTATGTACATACACACATCACGCGAGTATAGTTGCTACACAACGAACGTAACTCCGAGATTGAAACGCGCCACTACGTATTGTCTGTCGTTTCCTGCTATAAGTAGACCCGTTTGACTTTGTAATCCTTCGGCAGTGTGTTACAACTGCTACTGTCGGGTCTCTCCAGTGACGGAGAGTCCAAGTTGAGCACCATGTCTACTGCAAACGTCTGCTGCTGCTGCTGCAATTCAGCCGGACCACAGTCTGGCGGATGAAATTTAGGCGTGGAGTCATAGGCGCTGATGTGTCCTCTGAGACTTGACGCATCTTTCGCAATCTTCTTGCCGCCTTTTCTTCCTGCTTGCTGTTGCAGCTGAGCAATTGTGGTATTGACAGTCAAAGGAGGAGGAGCAGACGGAGACTTGCGCAATCGCTGCAGACACTCGTGCTTCTTCACTTGATAGCCGAAGAGAAAGCCGACCAATAGTGACACCATCACTGACGTCATGACGGCGATGGCCAGCGATTGGACAGACAGCTGCTTTGCATCCACCATCACTGGAGATGACGCATGCTTCACTCGATGAGCAGTCGCCGCCGGCTCAGCTGAACAGGCAACAGTCATACGCACTGAGTGAACAAGGGGTGGATCAGACTTTGGTAATCGTATTACCGTATTCTACCAATCGATTCCTTGGACTCTTCTCTTTCAAATGAGCTACCATCTTCATCATTTGCTCAAGCGGCAAGTTCAGAAAAGCTTTGTGTCCGGGTTTACCCCACGCCCACAGTACGCCCTATATAGGTAGGTACTGCACGTTATTGTAAAGGAGTGTCACACTGCCCACTCAGAAATGATCTGTGAATAGTGAGTCGTCGCTTTTCTTAAATGCCTTACTACCTGTGGTGTAATGTTGCAAGTGCACCGGCTTGATATTCTGCTTATCCAACTGATTTTTGGCATCCAGAAGCTCGTTTTCTCCAGCCTTGTGAACATCATCGTCATCATCATCTGGCTGCACCTCTTGTTCGTCCTGCGTCTCCACCCGCTCTGCCTCATCCTGCTGCAGATGAAACGAAGACGCGCCACACGCTTCGGATCCACCACTGTCAACGCTTTGCACCATGGAATGTTTCTCATGGCAGGCTGGCCACCTTACGTACAGAACAAACGCCAACGAACACAACATTTTCCAAAAAGACACTTCAGCTACCAGGTACGGACAAACGGGAAAAACATAGACGCTGTATTTAGGGAAACGGCTTCCGACGAGGGACAAACAAAACGGGCGAAAAGAAAACCACAACGCAAACAATACGCAACCAAGCAGGCGCAACGCTCCCCAGCGGCCCACCCCCCAGCCAGCAGCAGCGTGTTAACAGGTCGAGCAGAGGAGAGCGATCCAGCCACTGTCAACGCTTTGCACCACTGTCACAGAGCCAAAAGCTTGTTTCTCATGGCTGAGCCTCGGGATCCCTACTGCGCCTGCACACCGGCCGTGCCTCGGAAGCAACGCCTGTACGTACAAACAAACCAACGCGTCATGTCGCGTTCACCAGACGTCCGAAAATCCGTACATACGTCCATCCGTTGGTCAACCCATAACGGGTCCGTCCGTCTGCCAACCCAACCCCACGTCAACCGTATAAAGGTTGACGGACGGACGGACGGACGTACGTACGGAATTACGGACGTCATCTGGTGAACGCGGCGCCATTACATTGAGAAATTTTGAGAGGACACTGCCTGGGTCAATAGCGTCAAAATAAATCATGCATTTGCGTACTGTGCAGTTTATAACCTAATTTACCGACACCGAACATTATTGTTTGTCCCTACAAACGTCGGAAAGCCGTTTCCCTAAAATAACAAAGCGTACATATAAGTAATATTTCCCGTTTGTACCGTAACCTGGTAGCTGAAAGTGTAAACTTTTCGATTGATTCCGTGGAAAATACGTTGTTCATGTTCACGTTGGCGTTTGTTCATGTACGTACAGGTGGCCGGCCTCAGCCATGAGAAACAATTCCATGGTGCAAAGCGTTGACAGTGGTGGATCCGAAGCGTGTGGCGCGTCTTCGTTTCATCTGCAGCAGGATGAGGCAGAGCGGGTGGAGACGCAGGACGAACAAGAGGTGCAGCCAGATGATGATGACGATGATGTTCACAAGGCTGGAGAAAACGAGCTTCTGGATGCCAAAAATCAGTTGGATAAGCAGAATATCAAGCCGGTGCACTTGCAACATTACACCACAGGTAGTAAGGCATTTAAGAAAAGCGACGACTCACTATTCACAGATCATTTCTGAGTGGGCAGTGTGACACTCCTTTACAATAACGTGCAGTACCTACCTATATAGGGCGTACTGTGGGCGTGGGGTAAACCCGGACACAAAGCTTTTCTGAACTTGCCGCTTGAGCAAATGATGAAGATGGTAGCTCATTTGAAAGAGAAGAGTCCAAGGAATCGATTGGTAGAATACGGTAATACGATTACCAAAGTCTGATCCACCCCTTGTTCACTCAGTGCGTATGACTGTTGCCTGTTCAGCTGAGCCGGCGGCGACTGCTCATCGAGTGAAGCATGCGTCATCTCCAGTGATGGTGGATGCAAAGCAGCTGTCTGTCCAATCGCTGGCCATCGCCGTCATGACGTCAGTGATGGTGTCACTATTGGTCGGCTTTCTCTTCGGCTATCAAGTGAAGAAGCACGAGTGTCTGCAGCGATTGCGCAAGTCTCCGTCTGCTCCTCCTCCTTTGACTGTCAATACCACAATTGCTCAGCTGCAACAGCAAGCAGGAAGAAAAGGCGGCAAGAAGATTGCGAAAGATGCGTCAAGTCTCAGAGGACACATCAGCGCCTATGACTCCACGCCTAAATTTCATCCGCCAGACTGTGGTCCGGCTGAATTGCAGCAGCAGCAGCAGACGTTTGCAGTAGACATGGTGCTCAACTTGGACTCTCCGTCACTGGAGAGACCCGACAGTAGCAGTTGTAACACACTGCCGAAGGATTACAAAGTCAAACGGGTCTACTTATAGCAGGAAACGACAGACAATACGTAGTGGCGCGTTTCAATCTCGGAGTTACGTTCGTTGTGTAGCAACTATACTCGCGTGATGTGTGTATGTACATACTATGTGTAGCATATTGCAAAATATTTACAGAATTGTGATTGCTGTCTTCTACAATAGCAAGGATCCATAAATGAGAATCCTGGGCTACACTATGTGATCGTCCACTATGTGACATACAGCACATAAAATCGAGTATTTATGAATCTTAGGAGGGACAGGAAAAGATCTCCCTGTAGCCCAGCAGGATTCTTGTTTTATGGATCTTTGACAAGTACCTGTTTGTTGCACTACTGTTGTGTTAGGTCGCCAAGTGCCAGTCAGGGATTGTGACTATAGTGACTACCCCTTTATGTATGTATGATGGCAACGGTGGAATATAGTGAAAGTGAAACAGATAGATAGCTACCAGAGTAAAATTACTACAAGCTACTGTGGTATGATTCAGGAATGATATTACAGCAGTGCAATAATACCTGAAAGTTCAAAGCGCAGTGCAGCCAGAGTTTGCCATGGCATTGTTAGTCCAACACAATGACACACATTCAACTTGCCATCATGGCAAACTTTAGATGACTGGTTTTACAGTATTCACACGCCTGCACACAAGCATTCGTAGTACGATACGGTACATACATACTGTATAAAAATTGCTATAAACTCAAGAATAATATTATTCAGCTACTGTCCAAGAAAAGAAAAAGTATAGGAAAAGCAATCACCAATATATACGTACCCTTTATTTTAAAATAGCAACTACCCATTCTTCTGTTCGCCAATCTTTACCTTGCCTACTTCATTATACATAAATGCCTTCATTATATCCTTAGCATGTACTGCAGGGTCAGAAGTTACCAATGTTCTGTCTCTGGGTGGGTCACCTTTCTTATGCTGTCCACTGGTAACGCCCACCTCTGTTCCAGTTTCATTTCTAAGCCTGGATTAAAAATCGCCCAATAGCGTGATGGCCTAAGGTGGAAAGTGTGTTGATTGTTGGTTTAGTTGAGGCTGAAGTAGGGCATCAGAGTCGCATCGCTTGGTACAGCACAGGGACCGAGGATGGGGGCAGATGCAGATCAACTGCAACAAAATAGGTAGGCGATCATTCAGAAATTACAATCACTGAGTGAATGACTACTACAGTAGGGTAGTCCAGAATGGATATAAACTCTCCATAAAAAGGGGGGGGAATCCACAGCCCCCATCTATGGCGCTTTGCCCCCCATTCACAAATTAAAATGGGGGCTCCCCAAAAGGTCTGGTCGGAATCGGGAAACTACTCTCTCTGTTTCTTCATTCCTAGTCGTAACTTGACAACCTGGGGCTTGATCGGAGGTAAAAGCGCCATAGAGGTGGGCGGATTCCCCACGGACGGTTTTACCCCACGCTCCCCCTACACTATATGGGGTAAGGCAACAGTCAAGGCCATTCTATCTATAGGAACGGAAGAGGAAGGCTATTGGCAAAAACCCGACAACTTCATCCTTGCACATTCTCGGTCAATCGACAAATGTACCTCTACGCTACGATGGTGAACTGTCCGCTATCTGTCTCGGGTTCGTCACAGCACAGTTGTCTCACCCACCGAAGCTTTTCCCCAACCTTACAGGCAAGCGTGAAGCCAAGATTACAAGCTCTTTCGCTCAGTCACTTCGTGTGTTAAGCCAAAACAACCTACGGCCTAATAATGGTCTTTTATTAATAATACACCCTTTAGCTCGTATATGTAGCTCTTTTACCAGATAGGTATTACAAAACAGACAAAGAAAGTGCAGGGATTAATTACTTCCACACCTTGCTTTGAGTCCATTCCCTCACAACAGGGAGAAAAAGGATATAAAAGGAAAAAAAAGAAGGGGATAGCATCAGGCCCGAATTACCCTGTGCCTTCCATAGCTTATTGTTTACGTACTGCGTACGTATGGCCAGTGCACCGAGTAGGTAGGCCTATTGACCAGTTGCAGCAAGGGCTTGCAGTAAAAGGACTATCCGCTATGAAAGAAAAACCCGTAAACGAAGATGCCGACAAATTATGCAGCACTTAGCTCGGCGATAGCGAAACAGGGTGAAGCCGTGGGTCGGAGAGGGGTACCCCCAGTCCGAAGGAACAAATACTGAGGAAATGGATCAGGAGAATTTCGGCACAAAAATATTTTTCCAAAAATGACGTCATTTCCCAACCAGGCCGTTTTCGGCCGAAGAGGCCAAAAAAGGGCAAATCCAGCATCTTCATGGGCCTATATCTCGACAACGACGTTGCGGCAGAAGGTTGTTCCCATGGGTGAAACCTCCCTGGAAGGATCCCTCTCTTTCACCCCATGCCAACGGCCGGCCGCTAGTTAAGGCCTACGCGTTTATTGAACCATATCTTTTCTTTATCAAAAAATTCACCAACCTTCAATTTATTGTTTCTTTGATATCAGACCACCATTAGATGCGTCTGATCAAGCTGATTCCAATATGCCACAGGCGTCTGCAAAATTTGGCAGTATTCCGGAGTTACGGCCCTCCAAAGTGGCCCTACTTTCCAAATCGCGATTTTTAGCATTTTCTAATTCATAAGGGGTTAAATTTTAAACAACATTTTCTGACCTAATTTTATGCGTAGAATACGAATTTAAACTTAACTTTTCAATTTTCCCACATTAAGGCCTTATTTTCACGATTTGAAATCTGAAAAAGCAGAAAATGGCAAAAATAAGGCCTGAAATGTGGGAAAATTGAAAAATCAAATTGGCAAAGTTCAAATTCTACGCATAAGTTCAGATCAGATATGTTATTTAAAAATTTAACCCCTATAAATTAGGGAACACTAAAAATCGCGATTTGGGCCAGAGGCGTAATTCCATCAATAATGCGAATTTTGCAGACGGTACAGTAGGTATTCGATATCAGCTTGATCAGACGCGTGGCATAATGGTGGTCTCATTTATAGAAGGAACAATAAATTTAATTAAGTTTGGTGAATTTTTGATAAGGAGAAAGATATGGTTCAATAAACGTGTTAGGCCTTGAGCTAGTGGTCGTCAGTGATTTATGGTGTAAAAGGGATCCTTCCGGGTAGGTTTCACTATGGCGGCAACTTTCTGCCGCAACGACGTTGTCGAGATATAGGCCCATGGTGGGAAATGTGGATTCCTTTTTTGGCCTCTTTGGCCGAAAACGGCCTCGTTCTCTGGAAAATGACGTCATTTTTGGAAAAATTTTTTTTGTCCCGAAAAATCTCTGATCGAAATGTATGGGACCCCCCGACCCCGGCTCCACCCTGTTTCGCTATCGCCGAGCTCAGTGCCTAGTTTGTCGCAATTTCGTTTTTCAGGTTTTTTCTTCATCGCGGATGGTCCTCTGCCCAGCCCTTGGTTGCAGTAAGACTTTTGAGTGGTCGCGAGAGTGCACCGCGGTATTTAGTGAAAGTTCAATCGGTGTCCTGCGCGGTCGTCGACTTGTCAGTTCTTCTCTTCGCTCGCTCCTTTTTTCGCTCCCCAGATGACTAACAAGGTCGACAACCCGCAGGCACCCATCCAAACTTTCACTAAACATCGCGGTCGCTATCGACTGACCCAATAGCATTACCGCATAACCCATACGGATCAAGGCAGGTCACAGAATGTCATAGGGTACTGTGCGGTAAACCCGGACACCTAAGCTTCCTTGGAACTCCTCTTCGGCAAAATGATGAAGATGGCAGTTCATTTGAAAGAGGAGAGTTCAAGGAATGGATTCGTATAAATGCTTGTCTCCTTCGGTCGTACGGTTTGTGAGATGTGCTAACTAGGTGTCAGGGTTTACCCCGCGGCGCCCTATTTATGT
>JASAMW010007660.1:0-31154 GCA_030247985.1 Epsilonema sp. ZAB3_2
CAACTGTAAATGGTATGCTACATAAACCCACAAAGTCTATATCAATAGGCCTACGTATCCCCAGAAAAAAATGAGCACTATTTTTTTCACACAGTGCAACAGTCTTATTATTGTGCACCTTGTAATATTTATACAAAATGCAGTGGTGGGTTGATAAGAGTGGTATGTAGAGTACGTAGTTCGAATTGAATTTCCACTTTTGAATACTTTAGCAACTTGTCGAGAATGATAGGGATAAACCATTATATAAAACTATTCACTACATTATGCAACTACAAACAACAATTCTTGAGAATGCATGCACTTTGTGGAGTGTCTAAAAAGTCTGAGACATGGGATGTAGCCCAGAGGAAAAAGGTTGGGGGTACATGTCCTGGCCAGACAAACTGCTGATTTCAAGTTTGGGGTAATACGCGGTGGGGATACGTAGTGCTGTTTTTTTCTGGGGGGTTAACGCGGGGGGGTACCTGTGTCCTTCCTTTTCCTCTGGGAGGCGGGGGTACCCCAGCGCTCAACGATACCTCCATACCCCCAGCCTGTACCCCAGGAAAAAAACAGACAACGTATCCCCGCCCCCCAAAAACCCACCCCCCACCGCGTAACCCCAAACTTGAAATCAGCAGTTTGTCTGCCAGGACACGTACCCCCACCCCTTTTTTCCTCTGGCTTACATCCATGCTCAGACTTTTTACACACTCCACAAAGTGCATGCATTCTCAAGAATTGTTGTTTGTAGTTGCATAATGTAGTGAATAGTTTTATATAATGGTTTATTCCTATCATTCTAGACAAGTTGCTAAAGTATTCAAAAGTGGAAATTCAATTCGAACATACTACATACCACTCTTATCAACCCACCACTGCATTTTGTATAAATATTGCAAGGTGCACAATAATAAGACTGTTGCACTGTGTGCAAAAAAATAGTGCTCATTTTTTTCTGGGGATACAGTAGGCTATTGTATAGACTTTGTGGGGTTATGTAGCATATCATTTACAGTTGGGGGTACGTAAATATGCTGGGGGTACGTGAGGTTTTTTTCCTGGGGGTACGTAAAAAATCTGGGGGTACGTGGCCAAAAAAATTTTTTTGGGTGGGGGTACGCACCACCCCCCCCCCCCCCCCCCCCAGTTTTGACCTCCTGCATACCCCCACGGACAGACCCCCCCCCGCAAAAACGAGCCCACGTCTGAAAATACACTTTTTTCTTAGGTGGCCGACTTTACCCCCAGTGGCCGACTTTACCCCCCAGGATAAAGAGCGCCATAACTCTCTAAATAAGTTTAGCAATGCAGTCGCACTTGGCACCCTAAACTCAGCTTCAAAAGGGTTATCTTATGGTATATTACTTGCATTGTTACAGGCACTGGTTCCTGAGATCTGATTAGGTGGCCGACTTTCCCCCATGGTACCCTATCCTAGGAGCGGCGCCTATTTAGCGCCTCTCGATCAACCAGGGTCAATTAGACAGAGTGACGTAGTCGAGAAGGAAAATTTGGGCCAGATGTGCCAGGTGGGGAATCGAACCCTGGACCTCTCGCGTTCCAGGCGAGCGCCCTAACCGCTGAACCACACACCCCTGGATGACCACGTCTGCATTCACACAATTTTCTTCTATTTGAAATTGTCAGGTGCTGGCCTGTCTCCGTCTGCCCTTAATGCGGCTGGAGGAGTTGTTGGGTGTGGTGCGACCGTCCGGTCTGTTGCCCGCCGACAAAATCCTGGACGCCATCAACGAGAAGATGGACAAACGAGACATGGAGCTGGCATATCGCGGATTTCTGAGTAAGCTGAGCTGAACGTTGGGGACGTTGGGTGTAACAGTCTGGCCAGTGAGAGTTCGCTAATAATCAATGGTATTCAAGGCGCGTTGCTAACATACAGTAGATTTGCAAATGCGTATTTCTGTCCGTGCTTCGTGTACTCCTATTTAGCAGAAGTACATGCAAACTACACAGGACGACTTGAGTCCCATCGCGAACTCTCTCGGGCCAGACTATTCTGCTGGGTGCATGATATAGGCGTGGTTGAAATTAGAACGGCGTGAGCGTGAGGTGTAAGTGTCGCTGTCTATCCGTTGTGAAGAGGTCTCAAGTGTAAATTATTGCCAACACCTATGGCCTCAGTTCTTTTTTCAATATTTTTTTACGTATAATACACGGTCATGCATGCATGGTACTTATTGAAGCCAAAAGTAATGTGCATCATGATTCTCATGCGTATTGACTTGTCTTTTTTGCAGTGCCGGAAGTGAACGTGGCGACGCCTTCTCAGGGCGCTCAGGTGGTCGAGGGCGAGCTGAAGCAGGCGCTGCTCAACGGAGACACGCAGAACTACGACATGGAACGCGGATTCACCCGACATCCCATCGACGACAAAAACGAGGGCATCGTCGTACAACTCGGTATATTACTACTAGATTCACATTGGTGAGCTGGTACGTGGGGTACTGTGGGGTAAAACGGGGACTCGGCTCATCTTTATCCAATAGTTCATTATATTCGATGCCCCATGAAAAAGCAAATCTCCATGAAGTGGAGCAGGTAGAAGCTTCCGCAATAAATTTGCCTAAAATGTGACGATTCGCTTCTTCAGCATGGGGCATCATTGGAAGGAATAAACTATTGCTTTCTTGCTGTGTGGTTTGTGACTAAAACCAGAACAGCTGAGAGTAGTCCACATCCAAATGCAGCGCTTCTCGTCGCTTCGCGCACTACTAGTTAACCTATTCTAGACCTTCTTGAAAAAAGGCGTCCACGTCTTTGTTCATCTGTACCCGCACAGTACAGTACCATACGTTGGTTTGCCTATTGCCGCTGGGATTATTTTCTGTACATCCCGCACTCAGCAGAGCGAGTATTGAAAGTGACCTTTCTTTGTTTCCTGTTGTAGGTACGCCATGCGGATCATCAATCACGTTCGTCTGCTGCTGTGGGACCGGGTCAGGCGCTCCTATTCCTACTGTTTGGAAGTGAGCATGGACCGGAAGGACTGGGTACGCGTCGTAGACCACACGCGATACCTCTGCCGCGCCTGGCAACGTCTATACTTCCCCGCCAAAGTGGTCAAGTAAGACTTAGCAGGTACTTTCGGTAAACATAAGCCATGGGAAAATCCTGCTCACCTAAGCTTCAGGGCTGCATATCTCAGCTATCAATGGACCGATATCTAAGACAAAATATGATGTCATTCGATTCGTGGAACTCTCTTCTTTCAAATGAGTTAGTTGGTTAATCATTTTGCTGAATCAGCAAGCTCAGTCGAGCTTAGGTGGCCGGGTTTACCCCGAGTACCCTACTAGCAAGGATTTGGAGTAACAGGATGGGTAAGCTTGAAGAAAATGCCGTAAACGAAGTTGCTGTCAAATTATGCTACATTTAGCACGGCGACAGCGAAACAGGGGCAGGCCATGGGGTCCGGGACCCAAGACGAACAAGTACTCGAAATTGATCAAAGATTTTCGGGACAAAAAAATTTTCGCAAAAATGACGTCATTTTCCAGAGAACAGGCCGTTTTCGGCCAAAAAGGCCACAAAGGGAATCCAGCATGTTCAGGGGCCTAGATAGTTTAAGTATGAAAGTTCGGCGGCAGAAAGTTGCGGCCATAGTAAACCTACCCGAAAGGACCCCTCCTCCTCATACCACTGGCATACCGTCCGTTAAGGCCTAACACTATTATTGAGCTCAGTTTTCTTTATTCAAAAAATTCGCCGAAACATAAGTTACTTTTTTTTGCATGCTAGACCATGGCCTCTCATTCGAGCCGATCCCGAGATGCATGATGTCTGCAAAATTTGCATTATTTATGGAGTTACGGGCCAAAGTGCCCCCCTACTTTTTAAAAATCGCGATTTTTATCGATTTCTAAAAGCTTCATAAGGGGTTAAATTTTTTAAAATACTTTTCTGACCTACTTTAATGCGTAGAATCCGAATATGAAACTTAATTTTTTCATTTTTCCCACATTAAAGGCCTTATTTTTACCATTTTTTAATTCTTCAGAGTTCAAACGTGAAAATAAGACCTTAAAATGTGGGAAAATGGAAAAATTAAGTTCATATTCGGATTCTACGCATAAAATTAGGTCAAAAAAAGTTGTTTAAAAATTTAACCCCTTATGAATTTAGAATCCCTAAAAATCGTGATTTTTTGAAAGTAGGGGCACTTTGGAGGCTCATAAACCCATACAGAAGAATGCAAATTCTGCAGACATCAGTGGCATATTGGATACCAGCTCGATGAGACGCATCCAATGGTGGTCTAATATCACAGAAAAAATTAACTTATGCTTGGCGAATTTCTTGATAAAGAGAAGATAAGGCTCAACAATCGTGTTAGACCTTAACTAGCGGCAATGCGAGTGGTATGAGAAGAAAGAGGGGATCCTTCCGGGTAGGTTTCACTATGGCGGCAACTTTCTGCCACAACGTCGTTGTTGAGATATAGGCCCCTGAAGGTGCTGGATTTGCCCTTTTTTGGCCTCCTTCTGTCGAAAACGGCCTGGTTCTCTGGAAAATGACGTCATTTTTGGGAAAATTTTTTCGTCCCGAAAATCTTTGATCGATTTCGAGTATTTGTTGTATGGGGTCCCGGACCCACGGCTTTGCCCTGTTTCGCTGTCGCCGTGCTAAATGTAGCATAATTTGACAGCAACTTCATTTTCGGCATTTTCTTCAGAGCTACCCATCCTGTTACTCCAAATCCTTGCTAGTAGGGTACTGCGGGGTAAACCCGGCCACCTAAGCTCGACTGAGCTTGCTGATTCAGCAAAATGATTAACCAACTAACTCATTTGAAAGAAAGAGAGTTGCACGAATCGAATGACATATATCTTGTCTCAATATCGGTCCATTGATAGCTGAAGATATGCAGCCCTGAAGCTTAGGTGACCGGATTTTCCCATGGCTTTGTTTACCCCAAAGTACCCTACTAATCTTACTTGACCACTTTGGCGGGGAAGTATAGACGCTGCCAGGCGCGGCAGAGGTATCGCGTGTGGTCTACGAGGCGCGTACCCAGTCCTTCCGGTCCATGCTCACTTCCAAACAGTACGAATACGAGCGCTGATCCCGGTCCCACAGCAGCAGACGAACGTGATTGATGATGCACTGCGTACCTACAACAGGAACAAAGAAGGTCACTTTCAATACTCGCTCTGCTGAGTGCGGTATTACACAAATAATCCCGGCGGCAATAAGCAAACCAACGTATGGTACTGTACTGTGCGGGTACAGATGAACAAAGACGTGGACGCCTTTTTTTAGAAGGTCTAGAATAGGTTAACTAGTAGTGCGCGAAGCGACGAGAAGCGCTGCATTTGGATGTGGACTACTCTCAGCTGTTCTGGTTTTAGTCACAAACCACACAGCAAGAAAGCAATAGTTTATTCCTTCCAATGATGCCCCATGCTGAAGAAGCGAATCGTCACATTTTAGGCAAATTTATTGCGGAAGCTTCTACCTGCTCCACTTCATGGAGATTTGCTTTTTCATGGGGCATCGAATATAATGAACTATTGGATAAAGATGAGCCGAGTCCCCGTTTTACCCCACAGTACCCCACGTACCAGTTCACCATTGTATGGGAATCTAGTAGTAATATACCGAGTTGTACGACGATGCCCTCGTTTTTGTCGTCGATGGGATGTCGGGTGAATCCGCGTTCCATGTCGTAGTTCTGCGTGTCTCCGTTGAGCAGCGCCTGCTTCAGCTCGCCCTCGACCACCTGAGCGCCCTGAGAAGGCGTCGCCACGTTCACTTCCGGCACTGCAAAAAAAGCAAGTCAATACGCATGAGAATCATGATGCACATTACTTTTGGCTTCAATAAGTACCATGCATGCATGACCGTGTATTATACGTAAAAAAATATTGAAAAAAGAACTGAGGCCATAGGTGTTGGCAATAATTTACACTTGAGACCTCTTCACAACGGATAGACAGCGACACTTACACCTCACGCTCACGCCGTTCTAATTTCAACCACGCCTATATCATGCACCCAGCAGAATAGTCTGGCCAGAGAGAGTTCGCTATGGGACTCAAGTCGTCCTGTGTAGTTTGCATGTACTTCTGCTAAATAGGAGTACACGAAGCACGGACAGAAATCCGCATTTGCAAATCTACTGTATGTTACGCAACGCGCCTTGAATGCCATTGATTAGCGAACTCTCACTGGCCAGACTGTAACACCCAACGTCCCCAACGTTCAGCTCAGCTTACTCAGAAATCCGCGATATGCCAGCTCCATGTCTCGTTTGTCCATCTTCTCGTTGATGGCGTCCAGGATTTTATCAGCCGGCAACAGACCGGACGGTCGCACCACACCCAGCAACTCCTCCAGCCGCATTAAGGGCAGACGGAGACAGGCCAGCACCTGACAATTTCAAATAGAAGAAAATTGTGTGAATGCAGACGTGGTCATACAAGGGTGTGTGGTTCAATGGTTAGGGCGCTCGCCTGGAACGCGAGAGGTCCAGGGTTCGATTCCCTGCTGGCACATCTGGCCCAAATTTTCCTTCTCGACTACGTCACTAGCTGTCTAATTGACCCTGGTTGATCGAGAGGTGCTAAATAGGCGCCGCTCCTAGGATAACCAGCTAGCTGTCCATGATTAAAAGGGGAAATTGTGTGACTGAGGTCATCCGGGTGTGTGGTTCAGCGGTTAGGGCGCTCGCCTGGAACGCGAGAGGTCCAGGGTTCGATTCCCTGCTGGCGCATCTGGCCCAAATTTTCCTTAAAGACCGAAACGGGCCTGACAAATCGCCGAGATCTCCTCGCCATTCGATTCGTCGTCGCGTGGGCATCAATTTGCGCCAAATTTTGTCTTTATAGCTGCTCTGTACGTCGAGATATTTCAATTTGCAGTTTTGGTTTTCCCCTTATTTTACTCTGTGACGAGGACATCTTTTGCATTGCGCCGTCGTCTTTTTTCCGGTCGCGCTTCGCTCGCGCAGACGGCGGAGAGCGAAGAGAAAACGAAAGAAACAAAAAAGACGACGGCGCAACGAAAAGATATGCCTCGTCACAGAGTAAAATAAGGGGAAAACCAAAACTGCAAATTGAAATATCTCGACGTACAGAGCAGCTATAAAGACAAAATCTGGCGCAAATTGATGCCCACGCGACGACGAATCGAATGGTGAGGAGATCTCGGCGATTTGTCAAGCCCGTTTCGGTCTTTAAAGGGCGAATGTGGCAAAGATTTTCCCATAGTGAAGGCGAGGATCGATTTTTCAAATTTCCTTCGGTGAACTTATGCAGCTTTACATGCTGAATCGATCCCACCCCCATGTCTCGACGTGATTTTGCCTCCTCGCAGAGAAACCCCGCTTGTAAAGGGCGTTTCGCAATAAATTGCGCGAAAACATTGCAAAACACCCTGTACAAGTGGGTTTTCTCTGCAAGGAGGCAAAATTGCGTCGAGACATGGGGTTGGGATCGATTCAGCATGTAAAACTGCATAAGTTCACCGAAGGAATTTTAAAAAATCGATCCTCGCGTTCACTATGGGGAAATCTTTGCTGCATCCGCCCTTTAACTCTAACCTGCGGCTGCGCCTCCGACGCCGCGTTATGATTGGCGGAGACCCAGTCGCGCACTGCTCGAAATATGTGAATCTCCGGCGCGCAGAAGCTGTCCCGTCGCAGCATTTGCACCACTGCGCCCTGCAACACAACAGAAGAAGAACGATACGGTATTATTCGCTAATTGCGCTGAGACTTTTTGGGTGGTCGAGAGGTCGCCCTAGCACATTCCAGTGGACCGACTATTCACTGCAACCATGTACTGTACGTCGCATACGAATAGTACAGGGTGTTTCATAATATACTCTCCGGATGTTTGTGCTTATATCTCCCCACCGGAGTGTCACATTCGAATGCGGTTTTTTGCGTTGAATAGCCAAGGCTTCAACGTTGATGCAGCCAAAATTTCAGCTTTTTAGGCCAACAGGAAGCGGCTCAAACAGCTCGATTTGCAAAGCGTCAATTTTCACACATTTTTGCAGGCGGCCAGGTACAGATCGGCTCCGGTTTTTCTCTCCCCAGTTTACCTAACCCAGTTCTTTCCTTAGTTTTCCTTCCGCAGTATTCCCCTCCTCAGTTTTTATCTGGAGCACAAGTTTCGGTAGAGTTTTTCCACCTCCATGCCACTTCTCTTGCAGATTCGAACTTAGCAAACAGTGTTACAGCCAAAATTCGGTCATCCAAGCTTTTCCTTGGGACGCTGATGCCATGGTGACCAAACTGAAGTCTATCTTCGACAAGACTGCTCAAAAATGCATAAAAGTTAGCGTGGAAAGGTGAACAGACTTGAAAGAGCGAGAAAAAAGCAAAAATGCAAATCCGTTGCTCCGCCTCAGTGCCCTGCCTCCGTTTTGCGCCAAGAAAGGCGCCGCAACTTTGACCGCTTACAGCGCCATGACAATGCAGCCTAGGAAGCTAAAATTTTGGCTGCACCAACGTTGAAGCCTTGGCTATTCAACGCAAAAAACCGCATTCGAATGTGACACTCTGGTTTGGAGATATAAGCACAAACATCCGGCGAGTATATTATGAAACACCCTGTATATGTGAGTGAGTACATGACGAGTACATACGAAACGTAGGTAGGTACATCATATGGATTCGTTCATTCATTCATGTATGAATGTAGAGGTAAAAGGTCTGAATGATGCGCTGGTACTCGCTTCTGCTCACCAACATCCATTCTTTCAAATGTGAGTGGACGCGGGCCTACTTGCAACTAGAGTCTATTGACAGACAGACAGACTGCAGTGCCAAAATATGTACACAAATGAACGAACCCCAACGTGCAGCTTTCAGCTGTATAGGGTAGCGTCGGGTAAAACCGCCCACGGGAAACAGTCGCCCACCCTATGACGGCTTTACCCACCCATCTATTCAAAAGGCCTAGAGTAAGGCGAATAAAAACCGCCACAGGGTGGACGGAATTCCCCACGCTACTCTTTGCTTGCATATACCGCTGAAAGGCTGGAGAATCCTTGACTGGCCAGCACGTCGCTAGCGTGGCGATCTGCGTACTGTAGACAGTGGTTGGTAAGACTGGAGAGTGAGAAGAGATGAGAGGCGCCGAAGATGGTGCACAGATTGTTCGCTTTGAGCACGGCTTTCAGATACTCGGAAATCGAAGCTTCCAACTCGTCGAAACCGTACTTGTGAGCCAATCCCAATATCTCCAGAATAAGATCCTCCTGCAACAGAATGAGATAATGGTGCGCTACAAACACACGTGAACTTCGAATTCGAAGCGCTACGTTTCAACATGTAAAATCTCCGAGTTCGTACCGAACTTGCTCCGTTTTTCCAAAAGTGCACACGTGTAAACAGCCGAGTTTCTATTTCGAAGACGTGTGAACAACCGACTTTTGTTTCGGTCCAAACTGAATCCAATCCGAGCTCGGTTCGAACTCGCTCGGAGCATTCTCGGAACTCGTGTGTAGCGGCTCCATGTGGGGTTAGCCCAGTCATGGGGTAAGCCCGGCCACCATCCATAGCACTGAAAGCCGTTACTTCTTTTCTACACGGTTGGCCGAGTTTATTCCACCAATAAAGCCGGCCGGATTTACCCCATGATTACACCATGGTTCGGGAAAAGCGTGGAAACGGACACCAAGCTTCTTCTCAACCAACAATGCGTCGTCTGATCAGTTTCGCGTGGAATACACGAATATTTTCCAATAGGAAACTGCATTCCACGTAGTACACAACACATATAGACCTATTCAACTCATTCACATATATTATACTTTTAGATTGAGCAGAGAAATTTTTCCAGTGTAGATGTACTTGAGAAGCAGTTTGAAAGCAGTCACGTTTGTGTCCTTCAGCTCAACTTCAGCCTGACTAGTCTCACGTAATCCACCGTACAACAAAGCGCTGCAAAACAACACCGGCTATTGTTTATTGTTCATGAAAAACCTTTGTCAATCGGGCGCTATTTTACGCAGCAAAAACCCACGAGCATGTGACGAGGGAAACCACACGTACTCTTTTCAGACTCTAATAAAATAGGGTACCATGGGTTAAACTCGGCCATGGGCAAATCCGGCCATCAAAAGTTTCGGGACTGCACATCTAAGCAACCAATGGACAGATTGGGACAAAATATTGTATTGTATCAATCGATTCCTTGAACTTTCAAATGAGCTATTTGGTTCATTATTTGCCGAAACAGCAAAGGGTAGGTCGGTGGAAGGGAGGGATTACCCCATGACTGGGTTTACTTACCCCATAGTACCCTACACATACCGAAAATATTCGCTCCTGGCGGCCAAAATGACGCGATGCGCTTGAAACCTCGTTCCCTCGACCAGTAGACAAATATCCGCGTAGCTGTCGTCCAAATACAGCGATCCGATATGCTCCGAAAGGAAGCAGACGTGTTCCACTTCACCACACGAAGCCAAACTCACCGGCTGCGGGTTGTTGGATATAGTGTCCAACACTTGCAGGCCCCCTGCAGACGATGAACTAGGTGGGCCACCTTGCCCTTGTTGTTGCTGAGGGGGATTGTTGCTCCTTCTTGCACTGGAAGGAGATGGAAGGGGAGGGGAGAAGGCATAGAATCCACCGCCCTGATTCAAGAGCTGCGGACTGTCGCTCATGCCTGCCTGATTGATTGCTTGAGTCGATGAGAAGACAAATCTGCAGTCAGCAAAATAACAATGGAAGTGAAAAGCAACTACTGGTGCGCTTCAGACGTGCTCCGAGTTTGCTCCGAGCGAGTTCGCTCCGAGAAGCCTCCGAATTCGGAGCGTAATTCGGCTGTTCACACGTAAACGTGTTTGCTCCGAATAAACACGGCGCGCTTCTTTTCAGTCGTTCACAAGGGGAGAAAGCAGCGCCGAGAAGCTTTTATCAGTTTGCGGAGGTTCACGCGCCGCGTCGTAAATTTTCTGCGCGGTTTTTTGTTTTCCTAATCAGCTCCGACTTTTGCTCCGAGAAGCCTCCGAGTTCGGAGCTAAACTCGGTGGTTCACACGTCTGACGTCTCCGAGTTTCAAACTCACTCGGCAGTTCACACGTACGTTTGGAAAAACGGAGCGAGTTCGGAGCAAACTCGGAGGTTCACACGTCTCCGAGTTTTAACACATACTCCGACCTGGCGTCATTGTTGGCAACAACTTCGTTCATTTGTTGTCGGTTTTGTTGTCCGTTTTGTTGTTTGTTGTCCGTTTTTATAGGGGTGTTGACGAACGACAACACAACCGACAACACCCATATAAAACGGACAACAAAACGGACAACAAACAACAAAACGGACAATAAACCGACAACAAACGAACGAGTTGTTGCCAACAATGACGCCAGGTCGGGGTATGTGTTAACCCTCTTCGTAATCCCAGGCGTCCGCCTGTCCGTAGACACCCGACGGACGGGGCCGGGGTTTGTTTTTCAAGGAAAAAGTTGCCAAAACGTCAAGAAACAAGGCAAAACGGTAGGCCTACTAAGTCAAAACGCTCGAAAATCTTCTGCTCTGCTCCACCAACGGCTGTTTCCTCTTTGTCCGCATCCAAATCCCTTGACCCCGTCCTCGAGCTTCTTTCCTCAGCAGTATATTGAAAATGAAAATAGGCGAAATTTATCATTTATTTGCAGTCGTTAGCTTTCTTCGAGACATCTGCCCTCCATTTTGCCTCAAATCACTGCTAGCCTTCCACGGAAGCCGACTTTTCTGCTGCGAATTACTTTTTCCCTTGAAAAACAAACCCCGTCTATGGACGGGGTTTGCCCCGTCCGCCGGGTGTCTGTCTACGGACAGGCGGACACCTGGGATTACGAAGAGGGTTAAACTCGGCAGTTCACACGTACGTTTGGAAAAACGGAGCGAGTTCGGAGCAAACTCGGAGGATTTACATGGTGAAGCATAGGCAGGGCTCCGAATTCGGAGCGAATTCGGAGTTCACGTCTGAAGTGCACCACTGACTGGATTGTGAATAGGAAAGGAAGGTTGACCAGCTGGAAATCAAGGAAAAAGAAAAACATGTACGACCGCCAGGTATGTACATATAGTCGGAGAAACGATCAAGAGTTCGCTTGACAATTTTGCCGCTCCCGTGGCAATGTAACATTTCTAAACATTCTAAACAAGAATAGCAACCGGCTTTTCGACCCTTTTTCAAAAACTATTGCTATTCTTGTTTAGAATGTTTTAGAAATGTTACATTGCCACAGGAGCGGCAAAATTGTCAAGCGAACTCTTGATCGTTTCTCCGACTATACAGCAGGACAACTTTTTACCCAAAATTTCCCACCCCCCCCCCCACCCCACTTTTTTGGATAAAACGTTGGATGTTTACATTTTTCCCTTGTTCCTCCTTCGATTCTGTCACATTATTCCTCAAAGATTGACTGTCCGCATCCGTTCTTCACTCTGATTCCATCCAAAACTTCTCCTTTTCTATTTTTTTTTTAGGATCAAAATCAAATTCACCTTTGACCCATCAAAATGATCTGCAGTAAATTGTGTTCCAGTTGTCCTGGTCCCGGTCGCATCACTACATTTGCTTCTTCAGTAGGGCCCAACTGCCTCGGCCCCTACTAAAACCTGATTGCCTCTTCTGAGCAGGAAGGGGGGGAAAGGGGAGGGGAACGCAACGCGCACTGCTGGACTTTGTCCACCTCCACACACAGGACACAAAAGGCCCTCAGGGGTAATTACATGGATAGACACACAAAGTTTTTGTCCACAAACACGTGTCTCTCACAAAAGGGCACACACACACACGCAATACAGATATTATCTCGCTACAGTGTACTTTTGCCTATTGTCTGTCATTCATCACTTTCTCACCTCACTGCTTCAAAATGACGACTTGCCAACTTTGCAAGCTCGACCTATCTCTTGATAAGCTACCATCTTCGAATTTCGAACTTATTCAGCTACAGTATGACAAAGCGAAGCTTACTGTTTGAACAATGCGATACCAATTGTTTTATTGTTTCATGCCTGTTTTATGTGTTTGTTGACGTCCTATGTGTTGGCCAATGCGGCAAAATTAGATAAGGAGAAAAACAATGACGCTATGGCATTAGGATGACAGATGAATAATAACGCAAGAAAGCAGCTGATCGTGCGCTCTCCTATCGTTCGCATTATTGATTTATTCTCTCCTCCGCGGCGACTGAATGGGCCTGTCTGGGTGTCCATCTACAGAGTGTCTCAAAATAAACCGAACACTTTTCCGTGCATGTAACTCTGGAACCACACGTTAGATTTTCATGCGGTTTTTTGTATTTAGTAGCCAAGGCTTCAACTTAAATGTGTACAAAATTTCAACTATTTTCTCCACATACTTTGGAAGTTGCGACGGTTTGAATCTCAAAGCTCAAAATCAACGTTTTTCTTCAGTATGGAGAAAAATTTCGGTCTTAATTTTTCAAAATACCTGTTCCATGCGTTTGCTATGATGGCACTTGGATAATGCATGAGATACACATTTTCTAGCATTCTGGGACCTCTTTTTTCATACAAGACTAATTTTATCTTGGACCCATGCACAAAAGACCCCTAAATCGGCACTACCAGTTCGAAAAACCATCTTTTTTGACCGCCGGAGAAAGAAGGTGTTTGAGCACCTTCCACTGGGCCTACGAAGCTAAAATTTTGTACACATCTAAGTTGAAGCCTTGGCTAATAAATACAAAAAACCGCATGAAAATCTAACGTGTGGTTCCAGAGTTACATGCACGGAAAAGTGTTCGGTTTATTATGAGACACCCTGTACTAAAAACAAATGCCCAGTCCCCCTCCTCCCTCCCCGACTGGGCCCTACAGAAGAAGCAAATGTAGTGATGCGTCCCGTCACGGTCCCGAAGCGAACAAAGAAGTACCGCACGGTACATAGTAAAACACGCAGACGACGATGCAATGCAACGAAGCGAACTACGGACCGTAGTACGGTTATTTTTCGTCCGCTTCGGGACCAGGACGACTGGAGATTTGTGCCCACTAGCGCGAAAATGTTATGCGCATCTGTCAGTTGCGCGATTCCACATGAGCGACGAGAGAGATGCGCACCGTCTCACTTGCGCGATTCAATTGACCGCGACACTTTATTTTGTGCAACTCTCCATTTGCGCGACACCCCAAAAGCGCAAATGTATTCACTCCCAAAAGCGCGATTTATGTTTCGCACTGCCATTCACAAACTACTAATCAAACCAAACCTAATCCACAAAACACCAAACAAACACTACAAAAAAAATATAAATAAAAATAAAAAAAAATAAAAAAAGATAGAAAATAAAAAAAAAAAATAAAGAAATAAAAATAAATATATATTTATAATAAATAAAAAAATAAAAAAAAAAATACAAAAAATAAAAATAAAAAATATATAGAAAAATATTATTATTATAATATATTAATAAAAAATTAAAAAAAATATAAAAAAAAATAAATTATAAAAAAATTTAAATTAAAAAAAAGTTAAAAAAAAATTTAAATTAAAAAAAAAAAAAAAATTATATAAATAAAAAAAAAAAAAAAAATAAAAAAAATTTTTAATAGAATAAAAAAAAAAAAAAATAATAAATAAAAAAAAATAAAAAAAAAACAATCCACCCCCCCCCCCCCCCCCACCCCCACCCCACCCCCAACCCCCCACCCACCCCCAACGACCCCACACCCCCCACCCAACCCCCACACAAAAAAAAACACCACCCCACCCAAAAACAGACAGCACACAGCGAGCGCCGAAAAACACCCAAACCGCACCAAGCGAGAAGCACAAACCAGAAGAGCGCGCCACAGGGCCAACGCGCAACGGAACGAGAAGAAGAAGGGCACGCACGAGCCCGCACGAACAGCGAATGAAGGAAGCTGATTATAAAGTTTTAACTAAAAATCGCAAATAGCCCAACTTTCGCGCACAGTTCGCGCACAGTTTTAGAAGCGTATTTTGCAAATGTTGTGTAAATTTTCTTAAATATTAGCAACTCAGCGGAGAAATAAATACTGCAAGTTAGCAATCAACTTTTGACCCATCGAAATGATCTGCGGTGACTTGTGTTCCAGTCGGGGTGTGCCCAGAAGCGCGAAATTCACTTGCGCAACACCCAGAAGGGCGAAATCAAAAGGGCGATGTGTCAGTTGCGCGACGTCGCAAGTCCGCGTTGCCCCGAAAGCGCGCCCTCTATTTTGCGCCGAAAGTACGTTTGCGCGAGAAAATTTCCCGCCAATGCCTCTTTGCGCGACACTGCATTTGCGCGATTCTCACTTGCGCGACCAAAAAAACGGTGTTTTATAGTGATTATGTTGCGTCTCCTTAGGAGACGAGTTCTTATCCAATGGTAGTCTCAGGATAAAAGTAGCGCCTACTAGTCAAATTCAAATACATATTGCAGTCCCTCACTGGCTGCGGCTCTGGAGGCTGCAGTGGGGCTCTGCTCTGGAGCCGATAGCTGCTGATCTGTCATAGTTTGTGCAAATTCGAGCTGCCCACAACTGACTTGTTTGCCAGCTTCAGCTACCCTTTGTACTTTCAATTTGGAAGGCAGCGTGCTAAGGAGCTAAGTCTAAGTGCTAGGTGCTAAGGAGCCACTGTCTGAGCTGTATAAGAAGAAGCAGGATGAGTCCCACAGGTGTTAGCTGGCCAGCTTCCAACTTCCAACTTCCAGCTTCTTCTACTACGCAGACACCAGGATGTGATCTTGCCTCCGCAATTTTCAAACAATGTCCAATGGAGATTAGTTTCTGCCATATCAAAATCAGGACAGCTTCATCCTCATTTTCTAACTTCAAGTTTAGGACGCGAACCACTAAGGACCACAAGTCTAACCACTAAGGACGCGAACCTCGATGTTAGAAAATACTTTTACAGCTGTCGTATTGTCAATACCTGGAACCAGCTCGATAGGCGCACCATAACTTCAACCTCAGCAGGGTCATTTGCAGCGTCCCTTGAAAAACATTCAAAAATTGAGCGCTTCCTTCGTGTATACACATTCTAACCGTGTCCTTTTGGGCTTACGTACGTTGGTATCATATCCAAGTTACCGTGTTTCTGTTGACAGATACAATTCTTGTTTACTGTATTGATATTGATATTGTATTATGCACCTAAGATTCGTACAGTACATTCTGTTGGTCTACGGTACAGTACTGCATGTACCCTGTAGACTGCGGTTCGTATTCTGTGCTGCTGGTGTGTTCTTCCCTTATCCACAATATTGTGCGAATAAAGGTTTTTGATTGATTGAAGTTCACATTTTGCGCAAATGAGCAGTGCGCAAACATAAATCGCGCTTTTGGGGCATCGCGCAAACATACATTTGCGCTTTTGGGGTGTCGCGCAAATGGAGAGTTGCACAAAATAAAGTGTCGCGGTCAATTGAATCGCGCAAGTGAGACGGTGCGCATCTCTCTCGTCGCTCATGTGGAATCGCGCAACTGACAGATGCGCATAACATTTTCGCGCTAGTGGGCACAAATCTCCAGTCGTCCTGGTCCCGAAGCGGACGAAAAATAACCGTACTACGGTCCGTAGTTCGCTTCGTTGCATTGCATCGTCGTCTGCGTGTTTTACTATGTACCGTGCGGTACTTCTTTGTTCGCTTCGGGACCGTGACGGGACGCATCACTACATTTGCTTCTTCTGTAGGGCCCAGTCGGGGAGGGAGGAGGGGGACTGGGCATTTGTTTTTAGTACAGGGTGTCTCATAATAAACCGAACACTTTTCCGTGCATGTAACTCTGGAACCACACGTTAGATTTTCATGCGGTTTTTTGTATTTATTAGCCAAGGCTTCAACTTAGATGTGTACAAAATTTTAGCTTCGTAGGCCCAGTGGAAGGTGCTCAAACACCTTCTTTCTCCGGCGGTCAAAAAAGATGGTTTTTCGAACTGGTAGTGCCGATTTAGGGGTCTTTTGTGCATGGGTCCAAGATAAAATTAGTCTTGTATGAAAAAAGAGGTCCCAGAATGCTAGAAAATGTGTATCTCATGCATTATCCCAAGTGCCATCATAGCAAACGCATGGAACAGGTATTTTGAAAAATTAAGACCGAAATTTTTCTCCATACTGAAGAAAAACGTTGATTTTGAGCTTTGAGATTCAAACCGTCGCAACTTCCAAAGTATGTGGAGAAAATAGTTGAAATTTTGTACACATTTAAGTTGAAGCCTTGGCTACTAAATACAAAAAACCGCATGAAAATCTAACGTGTGGTTCCAGAGTTACATGCACGGAAAAGTGTTCGGTTTATTTTGAGACACTCTGTAGATGGACACCCAGACAGGCCCATTCAGTCGCCGCGGAGGAGAGAATAAATCAATAATGCGAACGATAGGAGAGCGCACGATCAGCTGCTTTCTTGCGTTATTATTCATCTGTCATCCTAATGCCATAGCGTCATTGTTTTTCTCCTTATCTAATTTTGCCGCATTGCCGCACACATAAAACAGGCATGAAACAATAAAACAATTGGTATCGCATTGTTCAAACAGTAAGCTTCGCTTTGTCATACTGTAGCTGAATAAGTTCGAAATTCGAAGATGGTAGCTTATCAAGAGATAGGTCGAGCTTGCAAAGTTGGCAAGTCGTCATTTTGAAGCAGTGAGGTGAGAAAGTGATGAATGACAGACAATAGGCAAAAGTACACTGTAGCGAGATAATATCTGTATTGCGTGTGTGTGTGTGCCCTTTTGTGAGAGACACGTGTTTGTGGACAAAAACTTTGTGTGTCTATCCATGTAATTACCCCCTGAGGGCCTTTTGTGTCCTGTGTGTGGAGGTGGACAAAGTCCAGCAGTGCGCGTTGCGTTCCCCTCCCCTTTCCCCCCTTCCTGCTCAGAAGAGGCAATCAGGTTTTAGTAGGGGCCGAGGCAGTTGGGCCCTACTGAAGAAGCAAATGTAGTGATGCGACCGGGACCAGGACAACTGGAACACAATTTACTGCAGATCATTTTGATGGGTCAAAGGTGAATTTGATTTTGATCCTAAAAAAAAATAGAAAAGGAGAAGTTTTGGATGGAATCAGAGTGAAGAACGGATGCGGACAGTCAATCTTTGAGGAATAAAGTGACAGAATCGAAGGAGGAACAAGGGAAAAATGTAAACATCCAACGTTTTATCCAAAAAAGTGGGGGGGGGGGGGGATGGGAAATTGTGGCTAAAACGTTGTCCTGCTGTATAGTCGGAGAAACGATCAAGAGTTCGCTTGACAATTTTGCCGCTCCTGTGGCAATGTAACATTTCTAAAACATTCTAAACAAGAATAGCAATAGTTTTTGAAAAAGGGTCGAAAAGCCGGTTGCTATTCTTGTTTAGAATGTTTAGAAATGTTACATTGCCACGGGAGCGGCAAAATTGTCAAGCGAACTCTTGATCGTTTCTCCGACTATATGTACATACCTGGCGGTCGTACATGTTTTTCTTTTTCCTTGATTTCCAGCTGGTCAACCTTCCTTTCCTATTCACAATCCAGTCAGTGGTGCACTTCAGACGTGAACTCCGAATTCGCTCCGAATTCGGAGCCCTGCCTATGCTTCACCATGTAAATCCTCCGAGTTTGCTCCGAACTCGCTCCGTTTTTCCAAACGTACGTGTGAACTGCCGAGTTTAACCCTCTTCGTAATCCCAGGTGTCCGCCTGTCCGTAGACACCCGGCGGACGGGGCAAACCCCGTCCATAGACGGGGTTTGTTTTTCAAGGGAAAAAGTAATTCGCAGCAGAAAAGTCGGCTTCCGTGGAAGGCTAGCAGTGATTTGAGGCAAAATGGAGGGCAGATGTCTCGAAGAAAGCTAACGACTGCAAATAAATGATAAATTTTGCCTATTTTCATTTTCAATATACTGCTGAGGAAAGAAGCTCGAGGACGGGGTCAAGGGATTTGGATGCGGACTGGTGTGTTGGTAGTACGTAAGGATGAGTTGGAAGATGCTTTCAACGCTTGCTAGGCTGTCGAATCTTCCCTATGCTTGCTTCTGTTGCACGTACGTACGCAAAAGCTTCAACAACAGATTTCTTCAAGCTTCACCCTTCTTTACCAAGACTAACAACAACACTAACTCAGCATGCTTTAGGAAAATATTGCACGCTCTCGAAAACCTATGAATCACGGCTTTATGCCACCCAGCATGCATTGTAATGTAAATCACCAGCCTACATGTTTTGACTACGTTTGCATGTCTGGTTGTGGAAGGCGCCACCGTAACCTTCGCTTCAACTTCAGCTTCGTACATACCATGACCCCCTCTCAGCTTCATCTCAGGGGCTGAAGCGATCCGGTGGAACCCCTTTCGTCGACCGCTGGCTCACCCGACGTGGCGGCGGTTGAGGTGGCGGCGGTCGTGCCAGTGGCGTTGGAGCTGCTGCTAGCTCAGTGACCTCAAGCTCAGGCGCCGGCTTCCGGGTGTAACGCTTGAGGCGTCGGGCATTCCAGACTTGCCCGTCGGAGAGGAGATTGTAATGTAAATCACCAGCCTACATGTTTTGACTACGTTTGCATGTCTGGTTGTGGAAGGCGCCACCGTAACCTTCGCTTCAACTTCAGCTTCGTACATACCACGGACAAAGAGGAAACAGCCGTTGGTGGAGCAGAGCAGAAGATTTTCGAGCGTTTTGACTTAGTAGGCCTACCGTTTTGCCTTGTTTCTTGACGTTTTGGCAACTTTTTCCTTGAAAAACAAACCCCGTCTACGGACGGGGTTTGCCCCGTCCGTCGGGTGTCTACGGACAGGCGGACGCCTGGGATTACGAAGAGTGTTAACACTTACCCCGACCTGGCGTCATTGTTGGCAACAACTCGTTCGTTTGTTGTCGGTTTATTGTCCGTTTTCTTGTTTGTTGTCCGTTTTGTTGTCCGTTTTATATGGGTGTTGTCGGTTGTGTTGTCGTTCGTCAACACCCCTATAAAAACGGACAACAAACAACAAAACGGACAACAAAACCGACAACAAATGAACGAAGTTGTTGCCAACAATGACGCCAGGTCGGAGTATGTGTTAAAACTCGGAGACGTGTGAACCTCCGAGTTTGCTCCGAACTCGCTCCGTTTTTCCAAACGTACGTGTGAACTGCCGAGTGAGTTTGAAACTCGGAGACGTGTGAACCACCGAGTTTAGCTCCGAACTCGGAGGCTTCTCGGAGCAAAAGTCGGAGCTGATTAGGAAAACAAAAAACCGCGCAGAAAATTTACGACGCGGCGCGTGAACCTCCGCAAACTGATAAAAAAAGCTTCTCGGCGCTGCTTTCTCCCCTTGTGAACGACTGAAAAGAAGCGCGCCGTGTTTATTCGGAGCAAACACGTTTACGTGTGAACAACCGAATTACGCTCCGAATTCGGAGGCTTCTCGGAGCGAACTCGCTCGGAGCAAACTCGGAGCACGTCTGAAGCGCACCAGTAGTTGCTTTTCACTTCCATTGTTATTTTGCTGACTGCAGATTTGTCTTCTCATCGACTCAAGCAATCAATCAGGCAGGCATGAGCGACAGTCCGCAGCTCTTGAATCAGGGCGGTGGATTCTATGCCTTCTCCCCTCCCCTTCCATCTCCTTCCAGTGCAAGAAGGGGCAACAATCCCCCTCAGCAACAACAAGGGCAAGGTGGCCCACCTAGTTCATCGTCTGCAGGGGGCCTGCAAGTGTTGGACACTATATCCAACAACCCGCAGCCGGTGAGTTTGGCTTCGTGTGGTGAAGTGGAACACGTCTGCTTCCTTTCGGAGCATATCGGATCGCTGTATTTGGACGACAGCTACGCGGATATTTGCCTATTGGTCGAGGGAACGAGATTTCAAGCGCATCGCGTCATTTTGGCGGCCAGGAGCGAATATTTTCGGTATGTAGGGTAATATGGGGTAAACCCGGCCACCTACTACGCTCCCTTAAACTTGCTGTTTCAGCAAATGACGAATCGAATAGCTCATTTGAAAGTACAAGGAATGGATGATTGATACAATATTTGGCTCAATCGGTCCATTCTCCATTGGTTGCTTAGATGTGCAGCCCTGAAACTTTAGATGGCCGGATTTTCCCACGGCCGAGTTTACCCCATGGTACCCTATTTTATTAGAGTCTGAAAAGAGTACGTGTGGTTTCCCTCGTCACATGCTCGTGGGTTTTTGCTGCGTAAAATAGCGTCCGATTGACAAATGTTTTTTTCGTGATCAATAAACAATAGCCGGCGTTGTTTTGCAGCGCTTTGTTGTACGGTGGATTACGTGAGACTAGTCAGGCTGAAGTTGAGCTGAAGGACACGAACGTGACTGCTTTCAAACTGCTTCTCAAGTACATCTACACTGGAAAAATATCTCTGCTCAATCTAAAGGTATGTATAAGTGAATGAGTTGAATTAGTCTATATGTGTTGTGTACTACGTGGAATGCAGTTTCCTATTGGAAAATATTCGTGTATTCCACGCGAAACTGATCAGACGACGCATTGTTAGTTGAGAAGAAGCTTGGTGTCCGTTTCCACGCTTTTCCCGAACCATGGTGTAATCATGGGGTAAATCCGGCCGGCTTTATTGGTGGAATAAACTCGGCCAACCGTGTAGAAAAGAAGTAACGGCTTTCAGTGCTATGGATGGTGGCCGGGCTTACCCCATGACTGGGCTAACCCCACATGGACCCGCTACACACGAGTTCCGAGAATGCTCCGAGCGAGTTCGAACCGAGCTCGGATTGGATTCAGTTTGGACCGAAACAAAAGTCGGTTGTTCACACGTCTTCGAAATAGAAACTCGGCTGCTTACACGTGTGCACTGTTACGTACTGCGTACGTATGGCAATAGCGTCCGAGGCCAGTAGTAGTGTACGTAAACCAGTTCTAGGTAGGTAAGGCGAGTTTAGCCAAAAGTCCCCGGACCGGTCCCTGGTGGGGTTGCCTAAGTCCGCAGCTGTGTCCGAGGGTAACGGGTTCGATTCCCGTTCGGTCCTATTTCTCTCCCCCCTTTTCGGGGCCCGGCTATCGTCATACGGAACGCGGCACGTCACATGGAGGACCGACGAAAAGGAACCCGCAGCCGTCAGGAGGTGTTGGGCAGACATCTTGATCAAAATGCCTCGGACCAGGAGTGTCCAGTAGTGGACGGCGAGGGCGCCTGCTTGGCGGGCGGGATGTTACGTACTGCGTACGTATAGCAATAGCGTCCGAGGCCAGTAGTAGTGTACGTAAACCAGTTCTAGGTAGGTAAGGCGAGTTTAGCCAAAAGTCCCCGGGCCGGTCCCTGGTGGGGTTGCCTAAGTCCGCAGCTGTGTCCGAGGGTAACGGGTTCGATTCCCGTTTGGTTCAATTTTCTCCCCCCTTTTCGGGGCCCGGCTATCGCCATACGGAACGCGGCACGTCACAGCACTTTTGGAAAAACGGAGCAAGTTCGGTGCGAGCTCGGAGATTTTACTTTACATGTTGAAACATAGCGCTCCTAATTCGAAGTTCACGCGTGTTTGTAGCGCACCATTATCTTATTCTGTTGCAGGAGGATCTTATTCTGGAGATACTGGGATTGGCTCACAAGTACGGTTTTGATGAGTTGGAAGCTTCGATTTCCGAGTATCTGAAAGCCGTGCTCAAAGCGAACAATCTGTGCACCATCTTCGGCGCCTCTCATCTCTTCTCGCTCTCCAGTCTCACTAACCACTGTCTACAGTACGCAGATCGCCACGCTAGCGACGTGCTGGCCAGTCAAGGATTCTCCAGCCTTTCAGCGGTATGTGCAAGCAAAGGGTAGCTTGCCTTAGACACTAAGAGTTCGCTATGTAACTCAAGTCGTGTTGTGTAAAATAGATTGATGAATGCGGATTTCTGTCCGTACTTCGTGTACTCCTATTTCGCAGCAATAAGTACATGTGTGTACAAACAAACTACGCAGGACGACTTGAAGAATCCCATAGCGAACTCTCTCTGACCATACTATAGAAGCCTTCCATATGATTTCACCCAGGCCAAAACACTCATCATCTTCGATTTTTTTGAAATTTGGTATACAGGTAGGTCCTATGGATGGAGAACGAGAAACCAAGTCGTGCAAAATTTCAGCTTCCTAAGCCTTCGTGAAATGCCATAGGAAGCCTCTATAGTCGGTTCACTGGAATGTGAGGGCGAGCTCGCGACCACCCAAAAGTCTCAGCGCAATTAGCGAATAGTGCAGCGTACCTACCTACCGCTATCGTTCTTCTTCTGTTGTGTTGTAGAGCGCAGTGGTGCAAATGCTGCGGCGGGACAGCTTCTGCGCGCCGGAGATTCACATATTCCGAGCAGTGCGCGACTGGGTCTCGGCCAATCATAACGCCGCGTCGGAGGCGCAGCCGCAGGTTAGAGTTAAGGAAAATTTGGGCCAGATGTGCCAGCAGGGAATCGAACCCTGGAGAACCGAACCCGTTCCCGGCGAGCGCCCTAACCGCTGAACCACACACCCGGATGACCTCAGTCACACAGTTTCCCCTTTTGATCATGGACAGCTAGCTGGTTAGGGTACCATGGGGGAAAGTCGGCCACGGGAAATTTCGGCCACCTAAGCTTCAAGGCATTATATCTCGGCAAGCATACGACCGATTGAGACAAGTAGGATATCAATCGATTCCTTGAACTTTCCTCTTTCAAATGAGCTATTGGGTTCACCATTCGCTGAAACATCAAGCTCACGGGTTACGTTTTTCAAAAAGAGGTCAAAAATGACCAAACTTTAGACAGTGCGCAAAAACACCCTGTATGGTGTAAATGAACACCCGGTATGTGGAGGGCAAGGGGGCATCGAACCCTACCCCCAGGCGAAGTTTCAGCCAAATCGCCCCACTGGTACTGGAGATATAGCAAAAAACAATTTCAGTACTTAGTGGGGTAATTTCGGCCACCTAACGCCTGTACTGAAGGATGGGAAAAGTCGGCCGGCCGACTTTACCCCCCAGTACTGAAGGAAACTGCAACATTGTAACGTCAGCGAAATTCTTCCTAGTTTGAACTGATTTTTAGCAATTAGTTAGCTGATCCAGTTTGGCAACTTGTTCTGCTGCTCTTGCCACAGGGCGCACCCCGAAATTTGTCCTGACAGTTAAAAAATATGCTTGAGAATCAAGTTGATTCTTATAGGTGGCCGACTTTACCCCCCAGTATTGGATTCATAGGTGGCCGACTTTACCCCCCAGTACTGAAGGCAACTCCAACACTGTACTGGCAGCGAACTTCTTTCATTCACGCCCATCCACTTGTTAGTTAGAGCGAATTGACTGGCTATTTGGCTGGCCGATGCATTTGGCGGACTGTTCTGCTTCTGTTGCAACTGACCGCATCCTGATATTCGTCCTGGGAGTCTCAAAATACAGACGTGGGCCTGGGGGTGAGGGGGGGGGGGACGACCCACCCCCCCCCCCCCGGCCGCCCCCCCCCCCCCCCCCCCCCACCACAAAAAAAAAGAAAACATACAGACGTCGGCCTGGGGTCAGCTGGGGGTATGTTCAGCATACCCCCACCCACCTCCTCACATAACCCCACGCAGACCCCCAGATTTTGAGAATTCCAACAATACCCCAAACACACCCCCAAAAAATAAAATAAACATACCCCCACGCATACCCCCACTTTATTTTTGAGCAATTCTGCATACCCCCACGCATACCCCCAGTTTTTTTTTCCCCACCCCCACGCATACCCCCAATTTCTTTGGAGCAATTTTGCATACCCCACAGCCACACATACCCCCAGTTTTTTTGAGTAGACAAAATAAATATGGCAATATAATGAAGAAAGACATTTTATGTCAAGTGGAAAATCAATGAAGCAACTGCTTACTGTTACTACATACTACTGTGTCTACTTTATCTATCCTGCACATGATATATTAGCCACTGCTAGCAAAACACATTAGATGGTGGCAGTAGTTTCTGACTTATCACACTTCTCTGTTCATTCTGTATTCTTCATCATTGTTATAGTTGAGGTGATCAAATTCAGTACTTGGTTCATTGGTAGCATGCAAGTAAATTTGCTTTGGGGCAGCTGAACGGATACCCCCACTCTGCACCCACCTCTTTGATGGGTGCAAAAATTTGCAGCACTTTGAACTTTGGGGGTATGTTGACAATCTGGGGGTATGCTGTCATTTTCATCTGGGGGTATGTTGGAAATCTGGGGGTATGTAGCGATTTTTTTGTGGGGGTATGTTGGAAATTCTGGGGGTATGTTGAAAAAAAATTTTTCCTGGGGGTCTGCGTGGGGCGATTGTCCCCGTATCTGATCACCCCACATTTACCTAGCGGGGTGTACGATGGTTTTCATTATTTTTTTTTCCCTGGGTGTTGGGTTTTGCGTTCTGGAGCCCTCAATTTTTTCCCCTCCTCCTTGGGTTCCCGCCTCCCCATTTTTTTAAAAAAACAAACTTTTTCCGTCATTTTCCCCAGGCCCCCGCCATCCCCGACAGTGGGTCGGCCTTGACGTAACCACAAAATAACCCGGCCTCCACCCCCTTATGTGTCAGATATCGGCAGGTTCGTGGGGGTATGTAGGTTGGGGTACCCCCCCCACCCCCTCACACCGCCCCACATACCCCCAGGGTTTTTTTTGCATACCCCCAGAATTTCAATACCCCAGAAAAAATCGCTACATACCCCCAGATTTCCAACATACCCCCAGATGAAAATACAGCATACCCCCAGATTGTCAACATACCCCCAAAGTTCAAAGTGCTGCAATTTTTCACCCATAAAGAGTGGGTCAGAGTGGGGGTATCTGTTCAGTGCCCCAAGCAAATTTACTTGCATGCTACCAATAACCAAGTACTGAATTGATCACCTCAACTATAACAATGATGAAGATACAGAATGAACAGAGAAGTATAAGTCAGAAACTACTGCCACCCTAATGTTTCTGCAGTGGCTGTAATATATCATGTGCAGGATAGATAAAGTAGACACAGTAGTATGTAGTAACAGTAAGCAGTTGCTTCATTGATTTTCCACTTCATAAAATGTCTTTCTTCATTTATTGCCATATTTATTTTTTCTACTCAAGAAAAACTGGGGGTATGTGTGGCTGTAGGGGTATGCAAAATTGCTCAAAAAAACTGGGGGTATGCGGGGGTAACAATTGGTCAAAGGGGATGGGGGTATGGTGGGGGTATGTTGTTTTATTTTTGGGGTGTGTTTGGGTATTTGCGAATCCACGTTACAATGTTGCAGTTTCCTTCAGGCTGGGGGGGTAAAGTCGGCCGGCCGACTTTCCATCCTTCGAGTCGGCGTTAGGTGGCCGAAATTACCCCATAGTACGAATTGTTTTTTTGCTATATCTCAGTACCAGTGGGGCGATTTGGCTGAAACTTCGCCTGGGGGTAGGGTTCGATGCCCCTGCCCTCCACATCCGGGTGTTCATTTACACCATACAGGGTGTTTTTGCGCACTGTCTAAAGTTTGGTCATTTTTGACCTCTTTTTGAAAAACGTAACCCGTGAGCTTGATGTTTCAGCGAATGGTGAACCCAATAGCTCATTTAAAAGAGGAAAGTTCAAGGGAATCGATTGATATCCTACTTGCTCAATGGTCGTATGCTTGCCGAGATATAATGCCTTGAAGCTTAGGTGCCAAAATTCCCGTGGCGACTTTCCCCATATCCCTAACCAGCTAGCTGTCATGATCAAAAGGGGAAACTGTGTGACTGAGGTCATCCGGGTGTGTGGTTCAGCGGTTAGGGCGCTCCCGGGAACGGGGTCGGTTCTCCAGGGGTTCGATTCCCTGCTGGCACATCTGGCCCAAATTTTCCTTAACTCTAACCTGCGGCTGCGCCTCCGACGCGGCGTTATGATTGGCCGAGACCCATCGCGCACTGCTCGGAATATGTGAATCTCCGGCGCGCAGAAGCTGTCCCGCCGCAGCATTTGCACCAGTGCGCTCTACAACACAACAGAAGAAGAACGAGATAGCGGTAGGTAGGTACGCTGCACTATTCGCTAATTTGCGCGAGACTTTTCGGTGTCGCGAGCTCGCCCTCACATTCCAGTGAACCGACTATAGAGGCTTCCTATGGCATTTCACGAAGGCTTAGGAAGCTGAAATTTTGCACGACTTGGTTTCTCGTTCTCCATCCATAGGACCTACCTGTATACCAAATTTCGAAAAAAATCGAAGATGATGAGTGTTTTGGCCTGGGTGAAATCATATGGAAGGCCTTCTATAGTATGGTCAGAGAGAGTTCGCTATGGGATTCTTTCAAGTCGTCCTGCGTAGTTTGTTTGTACACACATGTACTTATTGCTGCGAAATAGGAGTACACGAAGTACGGACAGAAATCCGCATTCATCAATCTATTTTACACAACACGACTTGAGTTACATAGCGAACTCTTAGTGTCTAAGGCAAGCTACCCTTTGCTTGCACATACCGCTGAAAGGCTGGAGAATCCTTGACTGGCCAGCACGTCGCTAGCGTGGCGATCTGCGTACTGTAGACAGTGGTTAGTGAGACTGGAGAGCGAGAAGAGATGAGAGGCGCCGAAGATGGTGCACAGATTGTTCGCTTTGAGCACGGCTTTCAGATACTCGGAAATCGAAGCTTCCAACTCATCAAAACCGTACTTGTGAGCCAATCCCAGTATCTCCAGAATAAGATCCTCCTGCAACAGAATAAGATAATGGTGCGCTACAAACACGCGTGAACTTCGAATTAGGAGCGCTATGTTTCAACATGTAAAGTAAAATCTCCGAGCTCGCACCGAACTTGCTCCGTTTTTCCAAAAGTGCTGTGACGTGCCGCGTTCCGTATGGCGATAGCCGGGCCCCGAAAAGGGGGGAGAGAAATAGGACCGAACGGGAATCGAACCCGTTACCCTCGGACACAGCTGCGGACTTAGGCAACCCCACCAGGGACCGGCCCGGGGACTTTTGGCTAAACTCGCCTTACCTACCTAGAACTGGTTTACGTACACTACTACTGGCCTCGGACGCTATTGCTATACGTACGCAGTACGTAACATCCCGCCCGCCAAGCAGGCGCCCTCGCCGTCCACTACTGGACACTCCTGGTCCGAGGCATTTTGATCAAGATGTCTGCCCAACACCTCCTGACGGCTGCGGGTTCCTTTTCGTCGGTCCTCCATGTGACGTGCCGCGTTCCGTATGACGATAGCCGGGCCCCGAAAAGGGGGAGAGAGAAATAGGACCGAACGGGAATCGAACCCGTTACCCTCGGACACAGCTGCGGACTTAGGCAACCCCACCAGGGACCGGTCCGGGGACTTTTGGCTAAACTCGCCTTACCTACCTAGAACTGGTTTACGTACACTACTACTGGCCTCGGACGCTATTGCCATACGTACGCAGTACGTAACAGTGCACACGTGTAAGCAGCCGAGTTTCTATTTCGAAGACGTGTGAACAACCGACTTTTGTTTTCGGTCCAAACTGAATCCAATCCGAGCTCGGTTCGAACTCGCTCGGAGCATTCTCGGAACTCGTGTGTAGCGGGTCCATGTGGGGTTAGCCCAGTCATGGGGTAAGCCCGGCCACCATCCATAGCACTGAAAGCCGTTACTTCTTTTCTACACGGTTGGCCGAGTTTATTTCACCAATAAAGCCGGCCGGATTTACCCCATGATTACACCATGGTTCGGGAAAAGCGTGGAAACGGACACCAAGCTTCTTCTCAACTAACAATGCGTCGTCTGATCAGTTTCGCGTGGAATACACGAATATTTTCCAATAGGAAACTGCATTCCACTTAGTACACAACACATATAGACTAATTCAACTCATTCACTTATACATACCTTTAGATTGAGCAGAGATATTTTTCCAGTGTAGATGTACTTGATAAACAGTTTCCAAGCAGTCACGTTCGTGTCCTTCAGCTCAACTTCAGCCTGACTAGTCTCACGTAATCCACCGTACAACAAAGCGCTGCAAAACAACGCCGGCTATTGTTTATTGATCACGAAAAAAACATTTGTCAATTGGACGCTATTTTACGCAGCAAAAACCCACGAGCATGTGACGAGGAAAACCACATGTACTCTTTTCAGACCCTAATAAAATAGGGTACCATGGGTTAAACTTGGCCGTGGGAAAATCCGGCCATCGAAAGTTTCAGGGCTGCACATCGAAGCAACCAATGGAGAATGGACCGATTGAGCCAAATATTGTATCAATCATCCATTCCTTGTACTTTCAAATGAGCTATTCGATTCGTCATTTGCTGAAACAGCAAGTTTAAGGGAGCGTAGTAGGTGGCCGGGTTTACCCCATATTACCCTACATACCGAAAATATTCGCTCCTGGCCGCCAAAATGACGCGATGCGCTTGAAATCTCGTTCCCTCGACCAATAGGCAAATATCCGCGTAGCTGTCGTCCAAATACAGCGATCCGATATGCTCCGAAAGGAAGCAGACGTGTTCCACTTCACCACACGAAGCCAAACTCACCGGCTGCGGGTTGTTGGATATAGTGTCCAACACTTGCAGGCCCCCTGCAGACGATGAACGAGGTGGGCCACCTTGCCCTTGTTGTTGCCTCAGGGGGATCGCTCGCCCCTTCTTGCACTGGAAGGAGATGAAAGGGAGGGGAGAAGGCATAGAATCCACCGCCCTGATTCAAGAGCTGCGGACTGTCGCTCATGCCTGCCTGATTTGATTGCTTGAGTCGATGAGAAGACAAAATCTGCAGTCAGCAAAATAACAATGGAAGTGAAAAGCAACTACTGGTGCGCTTCAGACGTGCTCCGAGTTTGCTCCGAGCGAGTTCGCTTCGAGAAGCCTCTGAATTCGGAGCGTAATTCGGTTGTTCACACGTAAACGTTTTTGCTCCAAATAAACACGGCGCGCTTCTTTTCAGTCGTTCACAAGGAAAGAAAGCAACGCCGAGCAGCTTTTATCACTTTGCGGAGGTTCACGCGCCACGTCGTAAATTTTCTGCGCGGTTTTTTGTTTTCCTAATCAGCTCCGACTTTTGCTCCGAGCAGACTTCGAGTTCGGAGCTAAACTCGGTGGTTCACACGTCTCCGAGTTTCAAACTCACTCGGCAGTTCACACGTACGTTTGGGAAAAACGGAGCGAGTTCGGAGCAAACTCGGAGGTTCACACGGTTTCTCGAGTTTTAACTTTTTTTTGGAGCTGGCGTCATTGTTCACAACAACTTCGTTCATTTGTTGTCGGTTTAGCCGCCCGTTTAGCCAGTCGTCGTCGCTCTGCATCTCCGGTGCCCATGTACCCCAAAAGTGTCTAGCGACAACACCACATAGAAAACGGACAACAAAACGGACAACAAACAAGAAAACCTACAATAAACCGACAACAAACGAACGAGTTGTTGCCAACAATGACGCCAGGTCGGGGTAAGTGTTAACACTCTTCGTAATCCCAGGCGTCCGCCTGTCCGTAGACACCCGACGGAGGTGGCAAACCCCGTCCGTAGACGGGGTTTGTTTTTCAAGGAAAAAGTTGCCAAAACGTCAAGAAACAAGGCAAAACGGTAGGCCTACTAAGTCAAAACGCTCGAAAATCTTCTGCTCTGCTCCACCAACGGCTGTTTCCTCTTTGTCCGTGGTATGTACGAAGCTGAAGTTGAAGCGAAGGTTACGGTGGCGCCTTCCACAACCAGACATGCAAACGTAGTCAAAACATGTAGGCTGGTGATTTACATTACAATCTCCTCTCCGTACGGCCCAAGTCTGCAACGCCGGACGCCTCAAGCGTTACACCCGGAAGCCGGCGCCTGAGCTTGAGGTCACTGAGCTAGCAGCAGCTCCAACGCCACTGGCACGACCGCCGCCACTCTCAACCGCCGCCACGTCGGGTGAGCCAGCGGTCGACGAAAAGGGTTCCACTGGATCGCTTCAGCCCCTGAGATGAAGCTGAGAGGGGGTCATGGTATGTACGAAGCTGAAGTTGAAGCGAAGGTTACGGCGGCGCCTTCCACAACCAGACATGCAAACGTAGTCAAAACATGTAGGCTGGTGATTTACATTACAATGCATGCTGGGTGGCATAAAGCCGTGATTCATAGGTTTTCGAGAGCGTGCAAGATTTCCTAAAGCATGCTGAGTTAGTGTTGTTGTTAGTCTTGGTAAAGCAGGGTGAGAAGCTTGAAGAAATCTGTTGTTGAAGCTTTAGCTTACGTACGTGAAAAAGAAGCAAGCATAGCGAATATACGACAGCCTAGAAACAGATGAAATAATATTCCAACTCATACTTACGTACTACCAACACACCA
>JASAMW010007662.1:0-10297 GCA_030247985.1 Epsilonema sp. ZAB3_2
GGTAGAGATATGGAATAGTGACACGTTTCGGTACAATTTTTTGACTCGTCTTTCAGTTGGAAAATTGCAAAGCCGACAATGAATCAGAGCCAATTTTGCCCGTCCGTTTTCTGATGTACTGTCGTAAGAAGCTGAGGCAGTTTGTTGCCGATTCTTTCTTTACGCGCTTGGTCATGCTGTGTATCCTGTTGAATACGCTCAGCATGGCAGCTGAACATCACAACCAAGTCAGCAGTTGGCACTGCAATGCTGATTATAGCGTACCGTAACCGTATAAGTGCCATGCCATAATAAGTAGGCCTATTTGTACAAAATTGCGGTCATTCTCATTGCGCTATTGGTCTCATTGCGTTGTGTGTTTAGCCAGACTGGCTCACTGTGATCTTGGAGAAATCAAACTACTGCTTCACCATATTCTTTGCTGTTGAGATGGTGCTCAAGATTTTGGCGCTGGGACCAGTGACTTACGCCAAAGACTTTTTCAACTGTTTTGATGGTGCGATCGTTGCACTCAGGTTTGACTCCATCATGCATGCTCAGCTCACATGACCTGTGTATTTCATTGTATCGTGATGTTTTCAGCATTATGGAGCTTGTATCGGGAGGTGGTGGAGGTCTTTCGGTGCTTCGTGCTTTTCGTTTGTTGAGGGTGTTGAGGTTGGTGCGATTCATTCCCAGCATGCGCTACCAGTTGGCGGTTATGCTGAACAGCTTGAAGAACGTTCGGGTTTTTCTCATCCTGCTTTATCTCCTCATCTTCATCTTTACGTATGGATTTATAAATGTTCTTCTTTACGTTCAACTTTATAAATGAGTACGTACGTACATACCGCGTGGACATGCCACGGGTGATCGTTGTCGTCGTATTGATGACCTTCAGGTTGTTGGGCATGGTACTGTTTGGAGCCAAGCTCTGCTCACTGGACGATGGTAGAGACTGTCGTTGTCAGGACTTTCTTCAAGGAAAATGCAGTTGCACGCGGGATAACTTCGACACTTTTCTTCAAGCATCATTGACCGTTTTCCTGGTATGAAGTTATGTACGTACGTACGTGTGTACTGCACGTATCTGCTTATACGTGCGATACAAAATTGAATGTGCTGGTATTCATGTCGCTGGTTCTGCCAATGGCACGACCCATTCCTTCTGCTGCGGGTTCAGATAATGACAGGCACGTACAATGACGTGCTTTACGTGGCGATGAGTTTGGTCGGACCGTGGAGTGCCGTATACTTTCTCGCACTGGTGGTACTGGGGAACTACATCATGCTAAATCTATTGCTCTGCATCGTTCTGGAAGGTTTCGCCGAAGTTGACGAGAAAGATATTGATGACGAGCTCAAGGTTCATTCCGATCCAGCATTGCTGAATCGGGATTTTTCCCAGTGCTGTCACGGTTGTTTAAAGTACACCAGTGGTCAGGCTATGGAAGATGGCACCGCCACTCCAACTGCAAGCCTTTCGTGCACCATTCACACCCTTGAAACTGAAGCACTGAACTCCAGCATTGGCTCAATGGAAAGGAAGCCGCAGTTGTGGAAGAAGGCATCACGACTGCTTCCCAAAACTATTCGAAGGACTGGCTCGCTCAAATCAGTTTCGACACAAACTACCTGTAACTATGCTTCCACCAATACATCTTCATCTCTGCGATCGTACAGTGGCTCTTCGAAAACGCGAGCTGACTGGCGGACGTGGAAGAAGAAGAAAAGATCGCGAAATTTGGACATGGACACCATCGCCGAATCTGAGGCGATGACTGATGTAGCATCTGAGAAGATGCTGCTCAATTTAAGGCAAGACGTAAAGTGAGGTAGGCTACCGCATACCGTACATGCGTTATGTAAATTGCTGAAGGAGCCCTGCTTTTTATCATTGATTTGTGGAAATGAGGTCCGTCATTGGTCATTGATCTGCTTTTTAGGGCAGATTGGGAAGACATTGATGACGATGAGGGTACAAAGCCCAAACCAACGGTTTTGAACTGGCAAAGTGCGAAGCTCTGGCAGGAGAAGTTGAACGATCCTCCATTATCTCGGCAAAGTCAATCTGACACCATGTCAGTTGAAGCCTCATCGCAGTGCAGAATGCGTAGGAGAAGACAGCCAACCCCGCAACTGGAAACGGATTGGAACAAAACCAAAAGAGAATGGTTGAACCACATAAAGTCATCGCAGCAACTGATGGTACCGCCACCTTACTGCTCCATTCATGGCATGGACTCTGCAGCTGTTTGGCCATTTCCTGGATACCTGGACGGTCATGAGGATACTATTGATGTATGTGCAATCCAGATCACCGTGGTCATATTGTGTGCGTATTGTGATAAAGGATACATGCCAGCCTTCCGCTGTCTTTATGTACTTCAGAGAGAGGTGTACACTGAATCTGCGGATGAAATCAGCTGCCTTGGCCCCAGAGTCTACTGGCCTCTCTACTTGTTCTCTGAGACAAATTTTATTCGAACCAGATGCCAGAAACTAATCAACAAGAAGTGGTTTGACACCATCATCCTTATTTTCATCGGGCTGAACTGTGTCACTTTTACACTGGAGCGCCCAGGGTTGTCATCTGACAGCTGGGAGCGCCAGTTGCTTACCACATCCAACTATGTGTTCACTGCAGTTTTCTCCATAGAAATGACTGTGAAAGTCATTGCGAATGGACTTTTCATTGGCGAAAACGCCTATTTCCAGCAGGGTTGGAATAGACTGGATGGTACACTAGTTTTCATCAGCTGGATCAGTCTGGGATTTAATCTGTGGACTAAGATGGTTTCTCAAGAGAAACCGCCTCCTGGAATTTTCAATATGATTCGCGTACTGCGTCTACTTAGAGCGCTGCGACCTTTGCGCATGATCAATCGGTGCGCGGGTTTGAAACTGGCAGTCGAGACTGTCATCTCCAGTCTGAAACCACTGGGAAGCGTCCTGCTTATTTGTTTGTTATTCTTCTTGATTTTCTCCATTTTGGGCGTTCAGCTGTTCAAGGGCAAGATGCACCACTGTGATGGCTTGGACGTTGAACATATCCTGAATAGATCTGAGTGTGAGATGAATCCAGCCAACTCCTGGCAGCAAGCTCAGTTCAATTTCGATGATACCTTCCAGGTTTGAGTGGTTGCGTGTTATGATTGCTTATTACCTATGGGCAAATTACCTTTACGAGAGATCGTGTGCAATGAATAAAGTCAGGTGCGTTCGTTTCTTACTTGTACACTAGGCATTGAAGTTACTGCTTGTGCTGTCAACACTGGACAATTGGAATGAGCTGGTGTACCAGGGAATGGATGTAGTTGGCGTCGATAAGCAAGTAAGCATGAACTTACATGGACAGTTACGACCTTTTGTATGTCTGTGTACGCGTCAGTACTTTGGAATGAGTTGCTCCATGTTTTCTTCAGCCACAACCCAATCACAGTCCTCTGAACGCCATTTACTACGTTGTCTTTGTCATGTTGGTCGGCTTCATTGTCATCAACATGTTTGTTGGTGTGGTCGTTGAAAACTTTCAACAACACTCTGAGCAGTTGGATCAAGAGAATGCAGCAAAGGCCAAACTGGAGATGAGGAGTCAAGTGGAGATATTGCAAACAAACATTACACTAATAAAATGTAAGACGATGGTGGTATGTGATGCGTTGGACTGTCAATATTGCATAGTTTTCACAAGGTTTACGTACTTCTGTTACCTGAAGATGTCATTTTTTTGTCGCTTACTTAGGTGATTATCACGAATTTTACGGCCGGCCAAGGAAATTATTGTTCCGTCTGGTCAACCACAAGTTCTTTGATCTGATAGTCGCTTCGGTTATTGGGCTAAACATTCTCTCCATGGCCATTGAGTTTTATCAGATGCCAGCTCAGCTCATCGCCATACTGAAAGTTCTCAATCTACTCTTTACGGCTTTGTTTCTGCTGGAAGCAGTCTTAAAAATTCTTGCCATGGGACCGCATTACTTCAAGGACAAGTTAGTAAATTTAGGGCGCATCCTATCGATGATGTATCCGTCTCTCCCTATTACGTAGTGTATTTTATTTTGTTGTAGCTGGAACAAATTCGACTTTTTCATTGTTATTTTATCTCTGATTGGAGTTGTCATGGAAGAGGTGAAGACGGTTGCTGTTCCAGTGAATCCAACTCTGATTCGGGTAATGAGAGTTCTGCGAATTACCAGAGGTGAGCCATTTTATGTACTGTACGTGAATATTCGTCATCAACTGTATGTGCTACATACTTCTTACTGCATTTCCATCTCCAGTACTTCTCCAGGGTATCTATCCTTTGAGCAAACACTGTTTTAGTTTTGAGATTGCTCAAAGTGGCCAAAGGGGTGAGAGCTTTGTTGGATTGTGTCACGTTGGCTCTGCCTCAGGTGGGAAATCTTGCAGTACTGTTCATGCTACTCTTCTTCATCTTTGGTGCTCTGGGCGTGGAATTGTTTGGCAGGATAGGTACGTCTGTACCTACAGCGCCACGCCAGTGAATTGACATTTGACCTACGGCTCTTGTTGCATGTTGACGTTGTGCTGTTGGTCTACAATAACTGCTTTCTCAGAGTGTTCTGAGTCATATCCCTGCGATGGAATGGATGAGCATGCGAACTTTGCCAATTTTCCAATGGCCATTCTAACGCTATTTCGGATTGTCACTGGTGACAATTGGAACAGCATTATGAGGGTACATACATACATACACCATGGACATACACATGTACAAACTAAACTGCAGACTGCATTTGGCTACGATGATATTCAATAATTGGTGGAAGAAAAGAGTCAGACTGTTTTCAGGATACGATGAAGCCCGACTGTGACTCCTCAACTAATTGCGTCAAGAACTGCTGCATCTCACACATCGTGGCAGTTGCGTACTTTGCCAGTTTCGTCCTCCTCTCCTCATACGTTATCATGAATTTGGTGGTCGCTGTATTGCTGAAATATCTCGCTGCCTCTTCGAAGGAGGACAATGCAACAACAATACAATAAAACAAAATATTTTTGCTCGTCTAAGATATAATACCGCAGGCAGTGTACATAGGTCGGTACTGTATTGTACTTCTTTGTCGGCTTGGTGCAGTAGTACCTATTTGAAGGCTGTAAAGTTCTTGTCGTTATCGCTACATTTTTATTGTTCACTGTCGGTGATGCCCTTGTACCTAACTAACAGACTGTAGCCGTCTGCGGCATACATACGTAAGGTACGTACGTGTGTGCATGTGTGAAGTGTCATGAAAGCATTGCAAACTAACCATCGAAGTGACTCGACCATGAATACGACGAGATGTGCATCGTCATCCGTCTGTCGATGTGGGCCAAGCTTTTTGTGGGCGGATAGGACAGGTATTCGGTTGGTGTACAATGGAAGCGGCGTTGGCATAGGGAAGCATGCTTCAGCGTGTGGGCATGACGTGTCCCGTCTTCCTTGCATGGTATGCATGCACATACATATTAGTAATTTGAACTATAGATGTGTACGTACACGTAGACGTACAGTACGTACTATGTATTGTTATGTACGTACGTGCATATCGACTGTGGAACGAACACGAAGGGGTGAGGTCATAGTGCACATATGACAAAATTCTCCCATGGATGCCGCCTTTGCACTAATTTATCTTTGGCTGTGTTAGCAAGGTAACACCTGTCCAGAAAGCTAAATATAGCCGGCAGCGCACATGGCTATCACGGGGATACGGTTGAGCGTTTTGTATGCGTGACGTAAATAGTGCACGTGGCCATATTGATCACGCGCCCACGTAGATTTGATGCCAGCGCGCTGGCAGAGAACGCAGATATAAAAGCAGCGCTCACAGTCTCTAACGCTGTTTGTCTTCGTTCTTTTCGTTTTGTCGTGCGTCAGACAAGTGACTGTGTCTCGTTCTCGCTTTCGAAAAGTTTTGAAATTTGGCATCAAGTCAAAAAACTTCAAATTTCACATTCCGCCCTTAATTCCAGTTGGAAATCAAAGATATTGTCATGCCTGACACCAGTAAGACACTGCGTTTCTGTATTTTCTATTTTTTTTACATTTTAGTATTGTTTTTATGTAGGTATAAAAAATAAATATTGCTGTGTTTGTTTTCAGAGGGATGCGTGTGCTGTGGCCCGAACGCCAACTGCGGCTGTGGCGACAACTGCAAGTGTGAACCTGGCAAATGCGCTTGCGACAACTGCCAGTGCAATCCTTGCAAATGCTGCGAGAAAGAGTGCAAATGCGATCCCTGCAAATGCGCCCACTGTCCTCATCACAAGAAGTGACCACGATGAAAAAAATCGTATCATACATACGACAGCGCTAGAATATCTAATCCTTGAATCATAATGTACCGTATACCAACTTCGAAACTAGAAATTCTTATCTGATGAGTTAGCTCAAAGGAAATATGTAGAACAACTTTTTGAAAAAATTATTTGCCATGATACTGTGGTCTCTCCTCTTTCAACAGACAGTTTGAGCTAGTCATTTGCTAAAAAAGTAAGTTCACAGGAGCTTAGGTGGGGCCGGGTCCTACCCCATGCCTGGGCTTAGCAGTAAACCTGACCGGTTTTGTTGGTTGGGTAAACCCAGCTACGCACGTAGAAAACGGTTTTCAGCACTATGTGGCCGGATTTACCCCACAGTACCCAAAAGGGTAGCATGGGGAAGGCTCGGCATTTGGGACAGGGGGTGGGGATTTCCATTTTTGATCTTAGAGTCTAGCGCTGTGACCGAAGGTACAGGGGGTTCGATTCCTGTTCGGTCCAATTTTTTTTTCCTCTTTTGGGCCCAATTATTGTTGCATCGTATCCACGTACCTCCCGAAATGAAGATCCAAGCCATTCGGACAATTTCAACATGCCAAACGCGGGCCCCCGGCTCTCCTCTATCATATCTTAGACCCGACTGAAACACATAAACATTTGCACGTCTGGACTACAATACACAGGATTCTAAATACATATCGATACACAAATTATCAATACACACCTAATAGTCCTTTTTCTTGCAAAACTTGTATATTTTTATGTTCACTCTATTTACTTTTTAGCCAAATCACCGCCATCTGTTGGTTACTTGGCTAAAAAGCAAATAAAATTTGCATAAAAAAAGGGACGATTTTTCCAAACCAAAGCGCTTGTACATCTGCACAAGGCACTATTCGCGACCTCATCCATCCACCCTGGTCCCATCCTGACGCTCAGGCACAAATTTGTTCTCCTAAGCCTGGTCCCGAAGCGAAAGCGCATCCGAACGAACGAAGCGAACGCGCGCGTTGGTGCGGTTCGCTTCGGGACCAAGTTGACTGGAACGCGGATTGTGCCTGAACGTGAGTGATGGGACCGCCGAAATGAACTGAACCTTGGGCTTATGTTCCATTTCCCATAATTCGTGGATTCACAGCGGGTACAGCGATTCTGTTGCGGCAGGGGGAAGCACGGGGGTTTTGGTGACCGTACGTCCGGAAACATTTGAGGCGTTTGATTCAGTGGAATGAGTAGTAGCCAGCATCCATCTTTCTTTGCGTAAATTGTGAAGAGGAATTACAACAAGTATTTGAGCGAAGAAACGAGGAATGTTCGGTTCGTCAAAAGAAAGTTTTATACAAAAAGTTCCGCAAAAAGGTCCTGAAATAAAAAATAAGTCGACATGTATTTTGGCGTAATACATTTGTTCAAAGAATTGCAATAATAATAAATATAATAGCTAAATAGGCCTAAAAATAAAATAAAAAATACACAAAATTCAAATGATTTAAAATAAAAATTATTCGAATGAAATTCAATATATATATTTTTTATGCATGCTGCAGTTATTTTTGCAAATACTTTTTTGGTCTGTCGCTTTTTCCTTTTTTTACAAACTGTAAACTAACTTTTCCGAAAACAAAAAGCAAGAAAAAAAGGAAAATCGCTTCAAAAATTCACGAATTTCTTCAAGTAATCGCCGTAAGATCATGAGCACAGCAATGGAAAGACGGGAGCTACGGCGACGCGAGATCCTCGAGAATGCCCGTAGTCGAATGGATCGTATCTTATGCGCGGAAAGACTAGGCCCCACTCCATAGTCACCTCGTAAAGTTGATGTTTTCCTTCAAGCATCTTTGGGTATAGTCGGAGATTGGGTAAAGAAGAATTCGCTTTTGACGATTTGCCACTACCGTGGCAATCTGACATTCTAAACACAAATCACAACGGGCTTTTCGACCTTTTTTCACACTCTTGCTTCTCTTGTTTAAAATGTTAGATTGGCACAAAAGCTGTAAAATTGTAGAGCGGAGGAGTTTTGATCGTTTCTTTGGGGGCGACTGTTGTATATAAATAAGTGAATTTATTTTCAACAGATGGAAAACAAAGTAGCGCTTTTTTCTTGATGCAAAAACTTGTTTATTTTTATGCACATTTTGTATGCCTTTTTAGCCAGATAACGGCTACTTGGCTGAAAACTACGGTAAAATGTGCATAAAAACAAACAAGTTTTGCCAAGAAAAAGCACCATTCTAATCGAACAACAGCCCATTTGACCTGGTCGAAAGTTGTTGCAATGGTGTTCGAAACTCTGCCATTGCTCTGATCTTATCCCACAGTATAGTTCGAAAAAACGATCAAGAGTTCGCTCTGACAATTACCGCTCCTAAGGTGGCAAATCTGACGTAATTAAAACGAGAATAGCAATAGTGTGAAAAAGATTCAAGAAGCCAGTTGCTATTCTTGTTTCTAATGTTAGATTGCCACAGGACAAGCAGATAATAAACAAAGCTGCTAATAACTTCTACAACTATACCCAAAGATGCTTGAAATGGAAACATCAACTTTCCGGGGTAACGATGGAAATGGGCCCTACCTTCACCCGTTTATTATTCAAGTGAATTCGACTACGGGCACTCTCGAGGATCTTGCGTCGCCGTAGCTCCCGTCTTTCCATTGCTGTGCTAATAATTTTACAGCAATTGCTCCCCGAAATTGGTAAATTTTTGAAGCGATCTTCCTTTTTTCTTGCTTTTTGTTTTTTGCAAAACTAGTTTACAGTTTGTAAAAAGGAAAAAGCAACAGACCAAAAAAAAAGTATTTGCAAAAATAACTGCAGCATGCATAAAAAATATATATTCGTATTCGATTCAAATAATTCGAATTCGAATTTATTTTTGAATTTTGTGTATTTTCTATTTTTATTTTTAGGCCTATTTAGCTACTTATTTTATTTGATTCTTTGAATAATGCTCGCCAATACATGTCGATGTATTTTTTTATTTTAGGACCTTTTTGAACTTTTTTGTATAAAACTTTCTTGAACCGAACATTCCCGTCTTGCCGCTCAAAAACTATAAAAGTTTCTTCACAATCTACACAAAAGACGGATGCTTCCTGTACTCGTCCGCTGGATGAACGCCTCAAATGTTTCAGACGTACGGTAGCCAAAACCCCCGTGCTCCCCCCTGCCGCAACAGAATCGCTACCCCGCTGTGAATCCACGAATTATGGAACTGGAACATAAGCCCAAGGTTCAGTTCGTCATGGCTGAGCCCAGCGTGATGCGGCGCGGAGTGTGTTCCATAAACCTGGTCCCGAAGCGAACCGCAGCAACGCGCGCGCACTTTGGTTGGGTCCTGTCGTTCGCTTCGGGACCACTTATCGAACGAATTTGTGCCTGAGCGCTCCAGATGGGACCAAGGTGGATGAGAGTCCACAATAAACGCCTTTGCACAATTTGGTAACAAACACTTTTCTTGGAAAAATTGTCCCTTTTTATGCAAATTTTATTTGCCTTTTAGCCAAGATAACCAACAGATGGCAGCTATTTGGTAAAAAGTTGGTAAAAATATCCGGTCTAGTATGTATAAAGAATAATATGATAATATATATTGATACGTGCAAATGTTTATGTGTTGCAGTGTGTACTTGCACACGATAAAGATACATGTTGTGCATGTGATCCTCCCAAATAGCTTGAATTGGGTTGCTGGAGGTCTCGTCAAAATTCTACGATGCAAATTAATTGGGCCAAAAGAGGGAAAAGAAAAAATTGGACCGACAGGAAAAATGGGACCCCCTACCTTCAGGTCACAGGTTGTGAGTGGACTAGGGGTCTCTACCTGTGCAAAAAGCCAGAGCTACCATGCTACCCTTTTGGTACTGTAATCCGGGCCACATAGTGCTGAAAACCGTTTACAGTGCATAGCCGTACCCCAACCAACAAAACCGGTCAGGTTTGCTGGTAACCCCAGGCATGGGATTAGACCCGACCACCCCTCAGCTTATCTGGACTTACTTTTTTTAGGCAATAGTGAACCAAATAGTAAAAAGGAGAGAAAAGCAA